>JAPMUY010010018.1:0-93161 GCA_026901105.3 Galaxias olidus
CTGGGAGACACAACCATTGAGCAGTACAGTGAGAGTGAAGGGAAGGCCCTCCAGAGGCTTGTTGAGAAATGTGGGAACAGGTATCATGTCTTCAACAATGAGAACAGGGGTGATGTCACTCATGTCACAGAGCTGCTGGAAAAGATAGAGAAGATGGTGGCAGGAAACAGAGCTGGACATTTTGAGACAAGAGCTCCATCAACACATTCACTGCCTCTCAGGAAAGCAAGGAGCAAAGCCATTCCTCCAAATAGTAAGTCACTGTGATCTGTGTAAGTGTCAAGCAATAGATTAACATGGGGAATACAGAACTCATTCACGGATTCTCATATTAACCTTTTGTTGACACTAAGTCTTTTATTTTCGTTCAGTGTGAGACTTCAAAACTAATGCATAGGAATGAAAACAGCCAGCCTATTGCTGATAATCATTCCTATTATTTCTTCTTTTGAAGGGGGGGGGGGGGGGGGGGTGTTTAGACATGATTATTTTACAAGATTAAATGTATTTAGGCTTAAATGTAATAGTCTTATTTTATCCAACAGTGAGTCAAGAGGAGCTGACAGAAAAGTGGTCTCAGGGGTCTTCAGCGTATGAATCCGTGTCCAACTCTAGAGGTAGTAGTGTGTCTGGATTGGTGAGATCTAGTTTATGCACTCAGAGTTCTGGTGTTGGCTCCCTGAGGTCCTTTAAGTCAGGAGGATCTTCAGGATATGGAAGAAGAAGACTGCTGACTCCAGATTTGTTCAAGAAACAACCAAAAATAAATGAAGTGGTGGAGTCAGAAGCACATTTAGAAAAGGACAAATAAAATGGATGTGATCGTACTCCTGCAACCTTACTCTCAAAATCCAACACCCGTAACCCAGAACAGTCTGTTCCTACCTGTGTATATTCTTGTCTGGGCTGCTGACTTTGAGTCACTCCCTCACTTTCATGTACACCTGTGTCATGGTGATAGACAGTGTTCTGCTCAAAACAATTTTAAGTATGCTTATAGTAGAAAATGACATTGTTTTTTTTATCTGAAATGTATAATCCATTTCAATATGCAGGATAGGATGTTATAATATCCATTATGCCATACTCCAAGATAAGCACTTCAAAAGCCAATATTTTATAATGGACTTGGTGTTTGTACATGTGTTTTATAGCCAGATTACAACTGAGACATGACATTAATCAAAAACGTTTTACGCATATTAATTACTTTGAGATTTGAGAGATAAACCGTTTTGCACTTTTTTGTCATTAAAATGTTTTTTTAAAACAACTATGAAATGCCCACTAGCTGTTTGAAATTTTGCCTTTTTTAAAAGATACAGGATGCTTGAATACATTTAATTTTACCTTTTTATAGATGCGGCACTTGATCCCAAACTGAGATTTGTGCTGAACTAAACTAAGCAGTATGTAACGCAGGGTTCGCGTTATGTGGGAGCCAGTGGGAGCTGAGCTCCCATAAATAGGGGTCTGAGCTCCCATGAAAGTAGTAAAGTCATATATATGTGGGGTCGCCAATACAGTGCACCGGTTAAGCTATTATTTATTTATCTCCGCCACTAACGTTAGAGACCCCCACAAAACTCAGATTATAACTTGAACCCTGATTTAACGGACTGTGTTTTTATCTGCAGTATCCTAGAAACAACAAACTCTGCATATTGTTTCTTTTTTTTTTCTTAAATCACAGGTATCCATACTAAAGTTAAATAAATGGAAGAATTAATTTTAACACCATGCAGTAACGATCGTCAAGCCAACATTTACAGTAATTCTCAAATCACGGCCATTTAAAATTCCTTTCAAAATTCAAATTCAGCAACAAAAAAACATTCTTCTTTACAAAATAGTAAATATTGTGAAAACAAACACAGGGGTTTTGAGGAACTAAATCAATTAGACTGTATGCTTCTATGCTTTCTTGCTTTCTTGAACATTTAAATAATTTGACCACTGCTGATGCCTACGAGCAGGTATGGCAATAAACAATTAAAATAGGTCCTGTAATTGCTTTGTTATTTATATGTTTACGAAAACAACAATGTAAAAATTATATTTAGATTTTTGTCTATAATTTTATTGAACAACCAACTGAATAAGTTTAAATGTCATATGAAAGTGTACAGTATAAAGTGTGCTAATTTGTTGTGTTGGGACAATTGCATATATAAAATATACACTCGGCCTAAGTGTTCAAAATATTTTAATTAATCTTACAAATGTAATGCATCATCCATCCATCCATTTTTCCGCCGCTTATCCGGGGCCGGGTCGTGGTGGCAGCAGGCTCAGCAGGGTATTCCAGCCGTCCCTATCCCCAGCAACGCTTTCCAGATCCTCCTGGAGGATCCCGAGGCGTTCCCAGGCCAGACGAGATATATCATCCCGCCAGCGTGTTCTGGGTCTACCCCGGGATCTCCTACCAGTAGGGCGTGCCCGGAAAACCTCCAACGGGAGGCGCCCAGGAGGCATCTTAATCAGACGCCTGTCTACGAGCTCTTTACCCTATCCCTAAGGCTGAGCCCAGCCACCCTACGGAGGAAACACATGTCAGCCGCTTGTACTCGCGATCTTATTCTTTCGGTCACTACCCAAAGCTCATGACCATAGGTCATGTAATGCATCAATAATTTCCAGTGTCAGATATTTAAAACTCAAATCATTGAACAAGATGCCCGTCATGTCTGGGCAAACCTTTGAACATAAGTATTCCCATTGCAATTGCAAATGCACCTGCTTAACACTAAACCGAAATTTGTGTGCACTACTTCCTGTGCGTGGAACTGTGGAATTATGCACACAAATTTGACTAAACTAATCTAGCAATCCTACCTATCCATCCAAAGAGATCTTTTAGATTTAACCTAGCTCGTTGTGTCTGACATGTAGAGCACAATCTGGAAAAAATATCTTTCATGTCCTTGCCTCCTCCGGTCTTGTTTATTGCAATGCACTGTTCACAACAATGAGTCACTTCACTGTGTCTCAGATCCAACCGTTCCAAAATGCGACCACTAGATTTAAGACATGACGTAGGTTGCACATCAAACCAGTGCTGGCCTCGCTTTATTGGTTACCCATTGGACTGCAGAATTGATTAATAAGCGATGAGACTTTATATCATTGTAAGGGCTGCCCCCTCCACACATCTCAATTAGTGTCCCTTCCTCCGTGATATTTCTCAGGTCTGACCAAGGCTTTCTGGGTGTTCAGAAATCCAGGCTAAAAACTAAGGGTGACAGGGCTTTTGCAGTTGTAGCTCCTACTCACTGGAACCATCTTCCTTTAGTAATAAAACAGTCAGTGGATAGATTTTCAGTGAACAACATTCAGTGGACAACATTACTCCCTGGTAGATACAACCTGTGCGGTGTGCCCAACTTCAAAAATACACCAGACCTTGTGAATATTGACATGCAATGCATGGCACCCTGCAGTAAGAGTAGAAAGCATAATCAGAGAGGCAAAGTTTTAATGAGCTTGCAATTACAGGTTCTACTTCACAGTAGAACAAGATAGGTGAAGGAAGGTACATAATTCAGTACATTCAAAGCAACACACACATCCAAATAAAAAAGCTCACTTAAATCAATCCATCATCGTAGAATAACAGTGATTGAAGTTAGTGCGATAGATTATCTGGGAAACTAAGCAGTTTGTGATAAGGGTAGATATGAGTAGTGGTAAACTGATAGTTTCACTGAGATGAATGTTTAGGCAATCTCTTCTTCACCTTCATAGTCCTCTTCAAACTCTTCTTGAGCTGTGGCATCCTGGTACTGCTGGTATTCAGACACAAGATCATTCATGTTGCTCTCTGCCTCTGTGAACTCCATTTCATCCATGCCCTCTCCAGTGTACCAGTGAAGGAAAGCCTTACGACGGAACATGGCGGTAAACTGCTCAGAGATTCGCTTGAACAACTCTTGAATGGCAGTGCTGTTACCGATGAAAGTGGCAGACATCTTGAGGCCACGCGGAGGGATGTCACAGACGGCAGTCTTGACGTTGTTGGGGATCCACTCCACAAAGTAGCTGCTGTTCTTGTTTTGGACATTCATCATCTGCTCGTCCACCTCCTTCATGGACATGCGGCCTCTGAAGACAGCCGCCACAGTCAGGTAGCGTCCGTGGCGAGGGTCACATGCAGCCATCATGTTCTTGGCATCAAACATCTGCTGGGTGAGTTCGGACACGGACAGGGCATGGTACTGTTGGCTGCCACGGCTGGTGAGGGGTGCAAAGCCTGGCATGAAGAAATGGAGACGGGGGAAGGGCACCATGTTGACGGCTAGCTTGCGGAGGTCGGCGTTGAGCTGACCAGGGAACCGTAGGCACGTAGTGACTCCGCTCATTGTGGACGACACCAGGTGGTTGAGATCACCGTAGGTGGGCGTGGTCAGCTTGAGCGTGCGGAAGCAGATGTCGTAGAGCGCCTCGTTGTCGATGCAGTAGGTCTCGTCTGTGTTCTCCACCAGCTGGTGGACAGAGAGTGTGGCATTGTACGGCTCGACTACGGTGTCAGACACCTTGGGGGAAGGCACCACGCTGAATGTGTTCATGATGCGGTCGGGGTACTCCTCACGGATCTTGCTGATGAGCAGGGTGCCCATGCCAGAGCCGGTTCCTCCACCCAGAGAGTGGGTGAGCTGAAAGCCCTGGAGGCAGTCACAGCTCTCTGACTCCTTCCTTACCACGTCCATGACAGAGTCCACCAGCTCGGCACCCTCTGTGTAGTGGCCCTTTGCCCAGTTGTTTCCAGCACCACTCTGGCCTGGACAGGGAAGGACGTCATCAACAATTGTGCATGGAGTTATGCTTTGTTGAGTCTCTCTTTTTTTTTAATTTTTTTTTTTATAGCAAGTCAATTAAATTACTGTGTTGGTTTGTTCCTCCCTTTCGACTTACCAAAAACAAAGTTGTCTGGCCTAAACAGCTGTCCAAATGGCCCAGATCTGACTGAGTCCATGGTGCCGGGCTCCAGGTCCACTAGAATGGCCCGCGGGACATACTTTCCACCTGGAAAAGTTTCACCCAATTATGAGGAAACTTCACCAACACACACATGATCTATATTTGCACACACCTTTTGCTTTATGTGATTAGGCAGCAACGCCGGTTTTATCACGGCATTTGGACAACTGAGTGTGCATTATGCAGTACCTGAAGCCTCATTGTAGTAGACACTGATCCTCTCCAACTGGAGATGGCTGTCCCCATTGTAAGAACCAGTAGGATCAATGCCATGTTCATCACTGATCACTTCCCAGAACTGAAGAAGTGGGCACAGGAATATACAGTGGGTCAGATTCAAAACTGCGGATTCAAATCAGCCTACTGTAAACAATCAAATAGGTCCCAATATACAACAAAAATTTGTCGCCACCTAACAATCTGAAAATGTTGAATCGTGCCATTAGTGTGCGAGCTTAATTGGGGGAAGAAATCTGAATTTTAGAGCAAGATGGGCGACCAGGTGCTGTGGACTTAGCTTGGAGGCTCCATTTTTGTGCCAAACACGGTTGGCTTTTCAGAGTTGTGCTGATTGCATTGGTTGTGTACCACGCAAAATCAAAACAAAAATTCTAACAAAAACCTCCTCCTGACTCCGGCTCACTGACGACGCAGGAAGGACAAACACGCTTGTAGGCCTATACGCTGAGATAAGTAAAATATCCAAGGCCCCGTTTAAGTGGTATATTGTGTAGGCTGCAAAACCTATAGCATAGGCACAGTGAAATATCAAACATGTAGTCCTACCACTAGCAAGCGTACTCTACTCGATTTAATATGGTTGTTTCTGACACTTAAAATAATGGAACACTAAAGTGATCTTGACACGCTATAATGATACTGAGATTTGCTTCAATTTATTTTTCAACAGTCGCCTTGGCGAACAATGACAAAACACACGGTAGGCCATTTTGTTACAGGGCCCATATTCTCTTATAGCCTTTATTATTTTTGTATTGTTTACTTTATGGAAAAATGCCTATACCTTTAGTCCTGTGTCTCTCAGAACTGCCTATAGAGGCTCTTGCCTATAAGTAGGGCAGTATCTTAACAGATAAGGGGCAGAGAACTAGGTGAATTTAGTTACCAGCCCATCCCTAAAGTATCTACTGCGTCATCTCTTGCATTTGATATGGCAACTGGCGAACGACCCGCAAGGGGTTAAACAGCGGAGGCACATGCACACGTGGACACCAACCTCTAGGTTATGCTTGGTAATGCTTATAATGTAATTATAAAATGAAAAATAAATCTGTACACAATTCTATAGTTACCGTTGCTCCAATTTGGTTTCCGCATTGGCCGGCTTGTAAATGCACAATTTCACGCATTTTACTCAGATAGTTCTACAAAGACCCGGTATGAGGATTCAATTTGTGCAACGCCTCCTAGGTATGGTCTTGCAGTGAGTTCCTAGCTTGCAGCTGAGTCACATCAAGCACATCAAGATCAAGCACTTTATGTAGGCCTATTGGCAAGGCCATGGAGCTGGGCGTCACCAGTGTTTAATTATTTTGTCCAAATAAAGTGATATTTTCGATTTGATGCGAAATATAGATAAAGATCTATTTATAATCTCGATTTAAATAAATTATTAAAAACATATTTCTCAAGAGCTGTACATGCACCTTCACGCTCATGCAATAATCTAATAAACCAATCGTGTAGCAGCAGCGCAATCTTAGATTGTCGGCAGCTTCAGGAGATGTTTATTGCTCACCCAACTATCAGAGTGGGGAAAGATTATTTTTGCGTGGCATGACTGTTAGTACCAGGCGGGCTGGTTTGAGTATTTCGAAAACGGCAAATCCCCTGATTATTTTCACGCATAACCGTCTGCACAGGCTGACATAACAGTTTCTAGAGTTTGAATTGTACAGTAAAAAAAAAATAAATCCAGTGAGCGGAAGTTCTGCGGAAGGAAACACCTTGTTCATGTAAAATGTCAACGGAGAATGGCCAGACTGGTTCGAGCTGACAGAAAGGCTGTGGTAACTCAGATAATCACTCTGTAAAATTGTGGTGAGCAGAAAAGCATCTCAGAACGCCCATCGCGTCGAACCAATTGAGACAGATGGCCTACAACAGCAGAAGGCCACATCGGGATCCACTTCTGTCAGCCAAGAACTGAAAGCTGAGGCGTGGCTACACCAAAACTGTACAGTTGAAGACCGGTTACACGTAGCCTAGTCTGAAGCATCTCGATTTCTGCTGAGGCACACAGATGGTATTTAGAATTTGGCGCCAACAGCATGAATCCATGGACCCCACCTAGTGGTGTGGGAAAGGTTTTCTTGGCACACTTAATACCGATACTTGAATGCCACAGCCTATTTGAGAATTTATGCTGACCATACGTCCTTCATGGCCACAATTTACCCATCTTTTAATATGACAGTGTCACAAACCAACAGTCCTCTCAATCTGGTTTAATAAACAAAGACAATGAGTTCAGTGTTCTTCAGTGGCCTTAGTCACCAGATCTGAACCCAATAGAACACATTTGGGATGTGTTAGAATTGGAAATTCACAGCTTGAAAGTGCACCTGACAAATCTGCAGGAATTGCATGATGCAATCAGGTCAACATGGACCAGAATCTCAAAGGGATGTTTCCAACATCTTGTGGAATCAAACCACAATTAATTGAGGCTTTTTATTTGTTATTTTCTATTTATTTTACCAGGTTAGTCTCATTGAGATTCTGAATCTCTTTTGCAAGAGAGACCTGGCCAAAAAAAGCAGTAGCCTACATAAAACGTTTCACACAAATGTACATAAAACAAGACATTCTTCAAAAACGTAAGCATATAAATACAAATCAAGCCCCTAAAAAAATTCTAAATATCTGAAGATGAAAAACACTGACAAACCCGTATTGTGTTATGTTCTAATTGTTTTATCCTGGCTCGAAATATATGTAGTGAGACCATTTTCTTAAGCTTTATAACGTTTTTAAGTGTATTCCATGTAGAGCAGATAACTTATTTGCCTTTTTTACAAACTCAGCACGTGCCCTAGGTGCTTTCAAGAGGATTGCATCATTTGATCGCAATAGCCAACATTACTTTGTAGACTAATGTAAGTTAATGTAGGAAGGAAGCTGATTTAATAATGCATTGTAAATGAACAAGTACCAGTGAGTTCATCTACGTGCTGATAAAGAAGCCCAACCCACTCTCATATAAGAGCGCACAATGATGAGTGAGAAATTATGAATTTGTTTTGAACCTCAGAGCCCTATGATAAACTGACACCGACCTGTGTAAAGAATCAGAAGCATACATATACAAGATATCTCCATGATCCAGAGCCGACAGAAATGTGGCTGAGACTGGGCTTTATTTCGTTTTTTAAAGAGAAGCATGTTTTGTTTCTAAAGTAGAAACCTAATTTAAGCCTTCATATTTTTACAAGGCATTGTATGTGAGGCTTAAAAGTTAGGCCATCATCAATCAGAAAGCCCAAATATTGTGGATACAATATAATACAATATGTTTTTTTCCCTGCAAGGTCACTATATGAGCTAAGGTCAGCGGTAATTTCTTTGACTTTGCATCAATTTGGTTTTGTCAGCATTCAGCAAAGGTTTTAGTAAACAGAGATTAGATTGAAATATAATTGAATTGAATTAGATTAAAAGCACATTGCAAGTATTTAGTAGCCTTATCCAGGGTAGCAGTACAACAGTAAATCACAGTGTCTTCAGCATCAAAATTAAGATTTTCATTTTCAACACCTTGAGCCAGATTGTTTATATAAATGGTAAACAAAAGGAGACCAAGTACTGAACCGTGAGGAACACTTAACAACAGACAACACATCTGAAGATAAGCCATTTAGTTGTGTACACTGAGTTTGATCAGAGAGATAGCTTACAAACCAACCAACTGCTTGAGTGTAAAAGCAATTTTGTTTCAAAATGTCGCTGTTTCAAATACGGTGTTTCAAAAAAGGTGTTTAGGGTTTCTACCCTTGAAACCCTATTGCTGAGAACGGAGTTTCTTTCTTAATCAATCAATGTGTGACGGTCTTATCTTGTTTAATGCAAAAGGTTTAAATGCAGTTAGATCAACATACAATTGTTGCCTGCTAGAATAAGCAACATTGATTTAAAAATCAATGGTGTTGAAATACAATATGGGGATGTATGGTAAAAAAGAAAAGACAACAGTAGCACAAAGAATGTATAAAGTGACAGTTGTTTGGGAATTCCATTGTGTTTCCTGCATACTTACAATTAAATATTGTTTTTACTGATATGTTCAATCGCTCCGCAAAGCAGTAGGACTTAGATAAACAAGTGGCCAGTTATTTACAATACCTTGGCTTTGCAGAATAGCAGTACAAGAACGCAATGGGTGATAAACCAGTTTGAAGCTAGTTCAGTACTGACCAATCGGGCTTGAGTTCCTGTTTCCCAACACTACTACATACAAAGCACCGTCCCTCTGTGTTTTCAGAGCAGTAACAAAGAAAGAAATGAAAGGAAAGCACGTTGCTTAAGCGACAAGAACAATGGGAATATATGCGGTGTATTTTTAACAACTTTCCCCAAAACATTCTTCTGAAAATCTGTAAAGTCTTGACACCTGGAAACTTTCATAATTAACATCAGAACAGGATCTTATCTGGACTTTGGAGTGCCACTACTGTCCACGCCTAACCAGCTTACAAACATGTCTTTCCCAGAACAGGACCTATCCTGTCCAATATGCTGTGACATCTTCACAGACCCCGTCCTGCTGCAATGCAGCCACAGTTTTTGCAGAATGTGTCTGTCGAGCTACTGGAAAACAACTTGCTCCCGTGAATGCCCAGTATGCAGGAGAAGAGCCTCCAAACACACTTTAACTTCAAACCTGGCCCTGAAGAATCTCTGTGAAACCCTTAAAGAAAGCAAGAGGCTGAGCTCTGTTTTACAAGAAGATTCGCTTCACTGTAGTATCCACAGGGAACAATTCAAGCTTTTCTGCCTGGTAGATAGACAGCCTATCTGTGTGGTGTGCCAAACTTCCAAACTACACAAGAGCCATAACTGCTTACCTTTGGATGAGGCAGTACATGACTGCAAGGTAAGAGGCACATGTTTTACTTTATAAAACAAAAAACTGACATCAATTGACGTTTCTGTTCTGGTCTGGACCTTGCAAGCCCTGATAGAAAGAATGCTGTTCATCGGGTTTATCCTGATTGAGTAGAATAGATTTGAATGTTTCTAGGAGTTCTCTTACAGGAGTATTTAAGCACGGTTGCCATCTATTTTTTATCAAGTGCCGAGTCTTGACTAAAATACCCATTTGTTCAGATGTTTCATTATTTTATTTTTTATAGTTGCTACTTTTGCTTTTGATTCACAACATTTCTGGCACTTTGTTTATCTATTTAGGCCCAATAAATGTTTTGGTTTGACCTCTAGGATGAACTAGAAGCAAAACTGAAGACCCTACGTGATACACAGGACACACTCAATAGAGCTCACATGACCCGTGAGATCATAATGGAGCACATAAAGGTAATCTCAAATGCGGTTTTATACATGATTAATAATGAATGCATTATTAATTAATTCATTAACCAATTATACATTCTTCATGCCTTCAGAGTCAAGCGCTGAAAACAAAACAAATAGTTCAAGAACAGTTTGGGGAGCTCCACCAGTTTCTCTATAATGAGGAGGCAGCTAGGCTTGCTGCCTTAAAGGAAGAGGAGGCAGAGAGGATCAGAATGGCAACGGAAAGGTTAAAAGAAACCGCAGAAGGGATGTTGGGGGTTTCACTTGTTGCTGACGTTCTAGAGCAGGAGATGAATGTAGATAACATGGTACTGTTGCAGGTCTGTACAAGGCTCCAATTACCAATAACCAATTCATCTGTTCCAAGTGATATATTTCATATACAAAATAATACACTATCTAGATTCAACATGAACCTTTTTGATTGTAAAATATTGTCATTATCTTCCAGAACTTCAAAGCCACTTTAGAAAGGTATGTAAAAGGATATGAAACGTTTGTCACCCTAATTTGTAATAGTTTGTGGAATAAAACGAAATTGAATTGTCATTGCAGGGTTAATTGTGCACAGGGTGTAGTGTGTGTCTCTGGAACACTACTTGATGTGTCCAAGCATCTTTGTAACCTTAAATTAAAAGTCTGGGAGAATATGAGGGAGCATGTTGGGCACAGTGAGTACATACGGGTGCAAATGTCTCATGTTTTATTATAGTTCTATTATAAGTCAGCTCCTTATATAATGGACCATAAAACACAAACCAATAAATTATGTAAAACCAAAAAAGCATGGCAGTACATTGGATAAGGCAGAATTTATTACAGTTGATTAACTTGCTCATTTTGTTTCTGTGCTTCCGGATCAGCCAACAATTTGTGGAGTTGAGTTAAAAATATTGAATTAATAAATAAAATCCACCATATTAAACCTTTTTCATGTACATTCAGAAAGTTCTAGCGCAGGCAGTTGTCATTTTCACTAGGTCACATTTAGCTAACATGTGTCTTAAACTGTAGGAACCTAAGCTATTTAAAGCCCCGGTAACACGTTCGTTCACATTTTCTCCTCCGCAGCTCCTGTGACATTGGACCCAAACACAGCACACCCCTGCCTTGTCCTGTCTGATGACCTCACGTCCGTCCACTACAGTGGCCAGCCCCATTGTTTGCCTGACAATCCCGAGCGCTTTCACATAAGCGCAGAAGTGGTGGGCATGACCTCGCTCGGCTCCGGAAGCCACCGGTGGACAGTGGAAACAGGAAGCAACGAGGACTGGCTCCTGGGCGTGGCCTGTGCGTCTGTTCCACGGAATGTGGAGGTCTCTGCTAGGCCCGAGAACGGCTTCTGGACCTTATGTTTCCGAGAAGGAGAGCTCAGAGCAATGACCTCCCCGCCTACGCCCTTGACGGTGGCAAGGAAACCCCAAAGACTTACAGTTCACTTAGAATGGGACAAAGGGAAGGTGTCTTTCTATGATTTTGGTAATAACAAACTCTTATATTCATTCATTCACAAGTTCACAGAAACAGTTTTTCCGTATTTCTATACTCAATGCAAATCCCCTCTACAAATTCTGCCGCAACATGTCTTAGAGTGAAAGCCACCTAAGTGGATCCTACATATTTGTTAAAGAAAATTACTTTTCGTATCAATAAAATAAAACTTGAAATATTATTAACAATAAATTCATACGTATTTTTGGTTTGATGAATCTCTCAATCATGCTGTGCTGTTTTTTTAAGGATAGCAAGATATGACCCCTTGCAGCTTTACCTTGTTGCACTGGTACGTCACAAGTGCTGAAATTGTAGGCTTCCCATTGCCTCTAAAATCATGTATCCCACACTTACAAACTTAAGGGAAGTTCTTACGTGTCTGTTATTTTAGGAAAATGTTAAATTGTGTGCATTCAGCCAGAGTAAAATGAAGATGTCCCCTTAGCAAAGTTACAGAAACCCAATTGGGTATACCACTGGCAAATGCCTTCTGGTAGCTTAAAACAGCACAGAAGAGTAGGCAAGTTTACAGCATAAGAACTAGGACATTTATTGACTTGTAAGTCTTACAGTACTACATTGTTTTCGTTCAGCACTTTAGTTACAATTGGCTGTTGTAGTAGAGATGTTTCAGAGAATAATCAAGGAGTAGTTTGCAAAACTTCTTGTTGTTTTTACGTCTCTATAGAAGAAAAATTAGAAATGCGCAAGCTTTGAGTGTGTTTCTTTGCTCCAGATAGCAGCCCATTTCTCTACAAAAACAAGCAAACATTTACTGTCACCTCTACTGACATTCATTGTCCTCCTTTGGACTTTTACAGCAGGTTTCTGTGCAAGAGAGAAACAGTTAATCTACTTCAGAATAACATTTGTATGAGGGATTACATGTTTTACTAAATACAATAGAGTAACAACAAAAAAACAGATGCAGGAGAGAACTTGTGGTACACAGTACAATGGCAGAAGACAGACAACATTCACATAGTATAAGTGCAGAGCATCATCAGAGGTTGAAAGTGGTGTGATAATTGCCATTGTCAACTTTTTGCATTTGGTTACAAGTCGAGGAGCACATAATAAAGCATATCTGTAGAGAATATATTTGATTGTCTTTGTTAAATATTACTTTTACTTGGGGGGATTGTTATACTGTTTTGTATGTAGTATTTCTACTGTACACATGATGGCGCCCTAGTCTAATAAATACATAAAAAGATAGCAGACATGTGAGCAAATCTTTGGCCCCAGAATATTATTCAAAACAAGTGAAGGTTTGAGAAAACACATTTTCACATTTCCAATATTATACATTTTATAATAATAATGACCTAAGATCAAATAGCCTATGTATATGGGCTAGTATTTTCAATGGGGTTCAATCTTGACCAAAGGAATTATATCTCTCCAGAGCGATTAGTTCTGTTCGAAAGAGTAAGCGATAATAACAACGTGAATGAGGTGACACCTACCACGTGTGGCTTGGCTATGTCCAAATCTACATTTGTGTCCTCACTTAAACATGCAGATTGATGGAGCAACAACACATTCAACACAACACATCTTCACACTGCAGTTTCAAGGTGATGCGTCATTATTTACTGGGGGTTTCTTTGTCTGGACGGATTTGCAGCATCTTTTGACAAAGGACTCTGGGAGATAAGGAATCTTCTCTAGACGGGCCAGATACAAAAGAGGCTGAATGCTGCTACTGATGTTGAGGAAGGCATAGCCTACAGGCTGCACGTAGCAGCGGAAGACTTCTGGTGTATAATAGTCCTGGAATGGGAAAAGGCCTACAAGTGGGAGATAGTTAAACGAAATCACTCCCAGGATAGAGAGCACCATCTTGAAGGCTTTCTTCTTCATAGGGTGCATGTCGTCCTTTCCAGCTCCTCGCGACTTCTTCAAGGCCCTAAGGATTGCTACGTTGCACACAAGCATCCAGCTAAATGTAGCCAGGATCTCACCAGTGAAGACCTTCTCAAAGTTGGGGAGACCGCCCACAGCCTTTGCAGAGGCATAAGCGAACATGAGACCTAGCACCACAACAGAAAGGCCTATCCTGTATTTGTTGGCTTTTAGCTGGCTGAAAGCAATTGGGAAGAGAACTGCAATGAAGCGGTCCAGGCAGATACAGGAGAGGAAGAGAGGGCCGCTGGTGTCTTTAACTCCATAGGAAAACTTGAGAGCGGAGTACACGCCCTTGCTTTTCCAGTAGTAATAATTGATAAAGCTGACAGGGACCATACTACCAAAGTAGCCATCCAGGAAAGCCAGGAGGCCTAGGAAGACGTCTGAAGTTGAAGCCTCTTTGCGGTTGCGGAAGAGGATTTCTATAACTAGGATGTTGGCTGGAAGCCCCAGGAATAAATTGAAGGACTGCACTGCAAGGTCAAAGAGAATGCCTATCACCATTTCCTCGCAACCTTCAAACACGCTGAAGTGATGCACTGTGGCATTTCTGCTCCCCAGTACTGTGACGTTGACAAGATTTTCCGTCAGGAATGTGCTTGCGTTGAGTGTCGAATAGATACTCTCATCCATGGTTTCCCTAAGGCCGGTTTCTATTCAGTAGAATTTTTAAAGGTGAAAAAGAAAGAGCACAGAAGTACAAATCGTTTAACTGTTTTGACATTTCATTAAACACAGGCTCCTAGCCCAGCCACAGTTATGTAAATTCGTGACATACAACTTTTATTCCCACTTCGCTGAGAACAATATAATTGAAGTTGACATGCACCATACATACACCGTATACTATATATTACCATATACACTACTCAAACATACAGGTGAGAACTTAAACAACAAATACTCTTTAAAGTACGACTATAATACCCTTGTGGGAACAGAACTGTGACAGTTTGCGTTGAGAAAAACATTGACAGGGCGTCCCGGAGGCTATTTTTCTGTTATTGTGCACATGTGGGATCTCCTAAGAATTCTGAATGTCTCAGGAGAAGCTGTTCTCTGTACACATGGACCATTATGTCACCTAGGGAGCAGTCTACCATACAACCAACCCTCCAGTTTCACTACAGAGGCTGACTAGGGAGCTAATATAAAAGCCCTGCCCCTTTCACAACAGTATATAAAGACAGCCACCTCAAGTGTTACTGTGACGATCATGCGAGCACAAAACACGTTTGTCTAATTTTCTTTTGAATCAGATCAGTGACTCTAAATTGCTGCACGCATTTCTCATGTTCATGCGTGAGACTTGTCAGAATTAGTCAAGAACTGCTAACCAACTGAAATTGACATGTAAAGTCGACTTTGAATTGGAACTAGGTTGTTAAAGCCTTCTTCCATAATCAGACAAACTAAGCTGATGGGCCCTTGAACAAGGCTCTTTCCACAATGAGGACTAGCCTTTTCTATTGTATCTGGTCATAACCCTTACAGCAATTGGATGGAGGTTGACAGAACGCTATGCCATCCCTTGTATCTGTGTGGATTTGTCCCTCACATCTGCAATCTTTTCCCTGCAGGGCAGAAACACTTTGGTTAGACCTGGACATAGTGAGACCTGGACATAGTGAGACCTGGATATAGTGAAACCTGGACATAGTGAGACCTGGACATAGTGAGACCTGGACATAGTGAGACCTGGACATAGTGAGAAAGGACTGTCTGCCCCTGGATGTGACAAAAAGTAAAAAAAAAAAATTTATATCAAATAAAACCTAATCCTTCCACAAAATAATACAAATAAAGTTTTGGTTTGGTTTGATGTGATATGGTGTGACAATGTCCAAATGCCACATTCTGCGTAATGAAAATAAACAAAACTTGTTGATGTGTTTCATAGGTAAATAATTTATTTAAATGAACTGTTTAAACAATGTCTTATTTATTGCATCTTTAGTAGATTAATTTATTTAGATTGATATAAGTAAATAATATATTTTCTAATTGAGTTATCAATGTTCCAAAAGTACATAACTTACTTACACAATTATTTTTGACATTTGTATAACTTATCTAAGCATAATAAGTTACCCTTTTTTGAATGTACATATATTTTGATTATGTATTCCATCTTATTTTTCAAATAAATGCTAAATAGCTCATGATGTTTCGACAATTTCACGTTTCCTCCCTTATATTACAAAATAAACAATAAGCATTCAATCAAAAAATCACAGACATACATCTTTTTGATCACGATTAATTTACAAGATTTCATTTGAATTAAAATATTAAGTTTTTCCTTACCAAAACAGAAGCGGCAGCTAAAAAAATGGCAGTTGCATTTCTCAAAAAGAACTGCACTTTCTGATGGGGTTTAATTTATAAATTATCTGGAGCCTTGAGAATTTGTTCGTCATGTGTCATGGAAGGGGGTGGATCTTTAAGTTTTAGGAAAATCCTCTGCAGGCATACACATATAGCCTGCATGGGTGGTTGTTTGCTCCTGGCTCTCAGGGGGTTGACAAGTCTCAAATAAAATCTTGCATTACATCAACTGAAATAAGATCATGTTTCCTCTTTGTGTGGTTAGTGTGATTAGAAAATATCCAAGAATGGACACATCCGTGACTTTAATGTTATATCAAATCGAATATTGTATAACATTAATACTACCAATTTTAGCTCCCGTCAGCTAAACAGATCACAATGTACACCATTCTCTTATTAAAGTAAGCAAGGCTGGTAAAATAAGATTTTTTAATAAAAAAATCCTTCCAAACAATTCCATAAATTTTTAGAACACTTTGAAGTATTTTCACTTGAAACACCTCTGAATTGCAGTAGCCTTACTGACAGTGCTTAGCAGTGGCTGCTAGATGTTTTCTCATTATACAACGCCCTGGCAGGAAAACGAATGAGATGTGAGCCGAAAGTAATCTCGAACATTGTTGTATGAGAGAGGCCTATGATCCTAAGGGAAATTCCCTGTGATCGTTATTATAACATCCTCATGGCACTGATTATAACACAGTAGATGGACATTTACTGTGACGTTGACAAGAGACTTAGTGGGTAGTGTGCATCTGCGTGGAATACATAAAACTTAAATTTTTTGTAAATCAATAACATTCTGTTGGACACAAAAGAATAATCTCAAAAGAACTTAATTCAATCGTTTCAGTGAATACGCTTTTGATATACGCATTTGCCAGCCTTTTGTCAGTACTTCATTGCATGCTCATTGGTGCGTCACTGACACGGGTAGAGCTTGAATAGTGTCTCAACACAAACATTAATATTATTTAACATTCATTTAAAATAAATCAATGTTCAAAATGACCCAACTTTATCCTTTCTTAGTCACATCTTATTTACATATTGAAATTCCTCTGTTAATCTTCCACTTTTATGCAATGACCAGATTCAATCTTTGCTTACTAAAGGTGTAAGGGGACTGTTTATTCAGGCCATTGCCTTTTGCCTGGATGACTTTCACATTAGCTAATTGTTTATTGGTAATTGGCATTTTCAGTAGGCCTACTGTTCTTCGATGTCAGGTCTTACTGTAGTTGTCTAGTTGAGGGAATGTGTTGTCTGTTAGTTAGTTGTTGCTATTTCTAGTATAAAGTATTTGGATTACTGTTTTCTGGTGCTTTTTCTGAGTCATCTCTAGAGGCATCAGGTTGCTACTTCCCCCTGGACTACAGTGTGGGTCTATTGTCAAGTGTCTGAACTGTATCTCTATTAGAAGTGCGTAGTGAACAGGTTACATCCAAGTGTGAAGCTCTGGCTATCTATTATGGCTCGGCTGTAGTTTTTGATTATCTCTTCTGGATTCACATATTTGTGTGTTTGCTTTTGCCTATCAGGGGTAAAGATATTGCAAATCCAGTCTTTATCAAATTCAGCTGGTCGAGTTATAAATTTAATTCACGCAAGACAATAAAGGAGAGGTTTTGGAGATTTGATATTATACCTCAGTAGTTACATTAGCTTTGTCTTTTAAAGCACACATCCATGTATAAGGTCACGGTATGTCTTGGCCTTGCTTTGTGTCACTGGGCTGGTGCTGATGGAGCTGCAGTGATTGACTGGCCTGAAGCTTTATGTGTCACACTAACTCAGACCTAATTTTCTTTCTTCCCATGGCAAGGCAAGCCTAACGCGGGTATGCCAATGGACTGGGCATTCACAGATGGCATCTCAATGTCTACTTGGGCACTACTTCGTTTGAGATTGGCTGATGCTTGTATGACTGTGTGTGTGTGTGTGTGTGTGTGTGTGTGTGTGTGTGTGTGTGTGTGTGTGTGTTAACTTGTGCATGTGTTTATGCACATTTGTCTCTTTTTTTTACACCAGTTTGTGTCATAAAGCCAATGTGGTGGAAACGTCTACTGCAATATGACTGTTACTGACCACCAGTTATTTACAGTTTACTCATTTTACCTATATGAATTACAGTGTACAATTACCGTAACTTATTTATTTTTTAAATCTTTGACTTGACTGGGCCTCCCACAAAGCAAATGAATATGGAGATAAAAAAGACACGGTGTCTAAGTGAGTGGGGCAGTGTGTGAGTCAGAGGGTATTTGGCTTGATTGTCACACAGGAAGAGTTAAGTGAATTAGCTCCTTCACCTCGCTGGAAACCAATGTTCTTTTCTCTAGTGAACACAGTAACAAAGCAACACAATGATCCACAGCTTTGGTGACGCGTAAAGCTAAGGGAGGGATAGATATACAAAGAAACCGACAGACGTGCACGTCCCCACACACACGCGCACGCGCACGCACACGCACGCGCACGCACACACACACACACACACACACACACACACACACACACACACACACACACACACACACACACACACACACACACACACACACACACACACAAACACACACACACTGCCTTCTCGTTAGGCCTGGATCCCTGGACAGCCAGAGGGGGCAGTATTGATCAGTTTTTGTAGTTTACAATAAAAGCCACTGGGAACAGGTTATCCGTTGGACAGTCACTTTCCCTTCCTCCCATCTACTGTGTTTGGCTTGTCAGAAATCCAGACTTTCTTTCAGGTTCTACTTTTTTTAAATCCCTTGTAGTCCAAGTGCTCCATTAGCCGTGAAGATGTTCAAGCTCCACGTATCTGGTCTCTTAGAGACTGTATAGGCCAGATTGGTGGATGGGAGATATATTGGAGTTACACATAGCTGTGGACTGACTCAACCAGGCCAGTGTGGGGGAGCGGGTGGCTTTAGTGTACCTCGGTGATGATTTACAGAGCTCTGTGTAACGGTGGGGTGGGGTAGGGGGGTGGGGGGTGTCTCTGGAGGAATCAGGCCCACTCCAGGATCACTGCCTCTGGTCCCTCCCTCACACAACCACCCTCCCAGTCCCAATCACCACTCTCCCAGTTTCCTTCTATGCCCTTTTCAGTCACCAGGGGCACCACCTCTTTTTGCTTCGCTGCGTCTCACTGTGGAAGTCTGTCTCACTCTCTCGCTCTCACGCTGTCAATCGGGTGAGGCCAGTGTGTGAGCATGGTTAACAAGGGCTCGGGGGGGTAATAGCCTCCATAAGAGGGACAAAAACAGAATCAAGAAATTTGTATTTAAAGATTAAATTAGCTGCAGGGGATGTTGGTGAGATGAGGGACAGTTGTAACAGCTGGACACATACATTAGCATGAATATTAATATTGTTGGCATTTAGCAGAAAACCTTTTCCAAAATGCTGCATTCAACTATAGTAAGCAAAGAACAACTTGTCAAATTGTGCAGATCACTATTATTATATGTGATATAGTATATAAGCAATAAGCAATCTCTGGAGAAGAGCTAGGAGAGTATCAGCAATAATCCTGACTACCACCACAAATACCTGATTGAAATTAGAAGCTAGCCTCGCTCTCACCATAGAAGAGCACAAGCTCACACACACACACACGCACGCACGCACGCACGCACGCACGCACGCACGCACGCACGCACACACACACACACACACACACACACACACACACACACACTCAGATGTATTTACTAATTGACGTGGTCGTATGGACACTCACACTGCAACTCGCCTTAGACGTGGCAGTTTACAAGGCAAATATATTAAGGACAGAGGGAACGGACATTTTCAATCCTGAGAGATTATACAAATGAAAGTGTCCACAGGGGGTTCCTGCAACAAGAAGGTGCAACAATAAACACAGCACACAATCACTGCTCCATCCCAATGAAGAAATGGGAAAACAGGAAATGGTTGTCAGTAAAGTTAAGCAGGTATACCATTATCTTACTGCCAAAGGACAATTTAAAATGTTGCCTATTTTTTAGATCTCTATATACATTCCATTAACATTTTGTACAGGAAATTGACTTGGGTACATAGAAACAGTGAGGTTGATCATATTACTGTACTGTAGCCAGCCATATATCTCTTGTTTGTTCTAATTTACATTTTTATTGTTGCAACAGATTGAATTGGGAATCCCAAAAAAGCGTTTGCGTCATAATTGGCGTGGCACCCAACCAGGGGGATGAAATGTTTTCTGAAAGCAAATACCCAAGATGCAGCATTTTCAATCCTCGATCATGGGGGATTATGGATGAAATAACAGAATGTGTATTAGTCAGTCTCTATGAAAAAGGAGACTTATAGAGAACGAGCGAGACTGAAAATGGGAGAGAAAGAGAACTTTTATCCATGTCACACTAAATTACTGAACAACGAATATACCACTTGCAGGCATATTTGTTATTCGGTTCTTTACGAGCTCAGCACCAGCACAACACATTTCAAAACACTTTGTTTGGGGTCAAGTGAATCAAGGGCCCTTACAAAAGAACAGTTCTTTCGTCGTCAATTAAATATTAGACACACTGAATATATTAGACTTACTCTAACTACAACTTAGCCAGGCGGTATGATGTTTAACACTTGCATGTCAAGGTACTACAGTGACCAGAACGCTGGGATAGCTCTGAAGGTGATCTAGAAATGTGCGGGGCAAACTGGCCAACTCCATAGTACTCCAGTTGGGTTGATGCCCTGGATGGTGAGACTGTGAGTGGGTAGAGATGGACACAGCAGCACTCATTGCACTGCCACTGGTTGATGCCCTGGATGGTGAGACTGTGAGTGGGTAGAGATGGACACAGCAGCACTCATTGCACTGCCACTGTTTGCAGCAACTTACCAGCCTTCAACCAATTATCCAATTATGCCACTTAAAATGTGTACCAATTATTATAATCATAGGCATTAGTGTAGTACCCTGAACAACTAACACCGGAGAGGCTCATTTGGCAATCACTGCTAAATAGAGTTAATTATGGATAAAACAACAGGAAGTGATCACTCCTGGTTAAGTAGAGCTAGATTGAGTTTGTGAGAATTGCGTCCAAATGCTCTGTTTGTACTTAAACTCATTTGTTAGCACTATGACACAAACGTCACAAGACCATAATAAAGTAACACCTCGTATATCGCTCTGCATAATTATATATTTCTCTGTTCACCAATAATCTAATCTCAGTCAAGATGTGTTTACAGCAATATCACATAGTTGTTGATTCCCATTGCCATTCCATAGTGAATTGTGTGCGTTTCAGACTGTGAGTCCAAAGTAAACACATGCCATGTCACATTTGCCTTACGGGAATAGATCTGTGTTGACATTGTGAGGAAACTGTCTGCCACTGTTTCTTCTTCAATCCTTCAAGCAAAATGGCTATTGAACTTTACAGGACTAATGAGGTCATCGAAAGAAAATGAAAACAATGCCTTGTATTAATGGACGTCGATTTTTGTAGTTGGTTGGTTGTGGCTTGCTTGGCTTAACGTAAACATTTTACATTTGGGAATGGTTACTTATTTTCTGTGTGCGACCTCCTATTTCCATTTGGGTGATTCATAACATAAGGAGGTTGACGTTCAGAGTCAGAATCAGGTTCATTGCCAAGTGGGCTACACACACAAGGAATACACACATCTCCAAGTAGGCTACACACACAAGGAATACACACACCTCCAAGTAGGCTACACACACAAGGAATTTGACTTTGTGTTATGGAGCACAATAAAAACAATAAGAAAAATACAAAAACTACAAAGAAATAATCCAAAAAGTAAAGTGATTCACAATAAAATATATGAAAAATGCTTTCCAAAAAAAAGCTGTACAATGTGTTTTGTCTATGAGAGTGCAACGTGCAAAATGTGTACAGAAATAATACTAATGTTTAGAAAAGATTTAACGAGACTCCAAAAGCTGTCCGTTAATGTAACGTATAGACCAGTGTCGAGACTTAAACACCAGTGATGTGTGTGGTCCATGGGGCGGGATAAGAAGCAGTGAGAGAAGCAGTGTGTGTGTGTGTGTGTGTGTGTGTGTGTGTGTGTGTGTGTGTGGGGGGGGGGTCGGGGGAACCCGGGCCTTGTTGATGAGACACACTGCAGACGGGAAGAAACTGCTCTTGTGGTGTGAGGTTCTGGTCTTAATGGACTGCAGCCTCTTACCAGAGGGAAGTTATTCAAAGAGTGTATGTCCGGGGTGGGAGGGGTATCTTTTCTGCTCGCCTCAGGGTCCTGGAGGGATGGCAGGTTGCGGCCGATCCCCTTCTTGGTGGAGCGAATGGCACGCTGAAGTCTACTCATGGTCCTTAGCAGTAGCAGCAGTGTACCAGATGGTGAGGGAGGAGGAGAGGATGGATTAAATTATAGTCTAAAATTATAGTTTATAAAAGGAGACTGTGCCAAATTCCCTAGGGCACCATGTCATATTTAATTAACTGAAACACTTGACTGCTTTATTTCTAACACCTTCATTTTGAAACTCTGAGAAATTGTACTTGTTAAAACTTGGAGGATTTCAGCAGAAACAGCAGCTTTTGTGCGGGGAAAAAAACTGTTATTTGCTGCTTCAGAAGATACATATTTCAGAGTACTAAATGCATGATTTATAGATTGTTAAGATGCTTGATTGGCTGAGCCTCGATGTTTCTGCTGCCACAGCGCAAGTGCTTTCAGGACAGATATCACGAGGTCTGTAAGGGCCACTCTATAGGGGTTTTAACATGCTTTTATGCATTTGCTTTAATAACATCTTTGAGGCAGAAATTTAATAACTATTTGTGTTTATTCTTCTAATTATGATATGTATTCTACAGATATTTATTCCTCTAATTGAGCTGGACTTCCATGCCAATCCAGGACAGACTTCATTGCTTTTAAAATAATGTATAACAGGCATTATAAACATTCTGCCGTTCCCCCTTGGGTTATTAAAATATCCACATAACAGTGTTCCTAATTGAAAACAAATAATTCCATTTCCTTCATCATTTTCTGAACGTAATTGCTTTCACATCCCAAGAATGCATTTTATACGGTGGACTCATCATTTTCCGTTTGCAGATGGGGGAGTATGCCCATGGAGGATGTGGCTGAGACGGACTCTATAGACCCACTATGACTTAATTGACAGGATTATATTGTGGCAAACAGCTTGCAAATTAGATCAACAATTTCAAAGCAAAACACTTGTGATGCTTTACGATGATCACATACTCTATTTCAATCGACCACATACCGTACTTAATATATTTAGGTCTGTATCCCCTTATTTTATCTGTCTTTGACCAATCCTACTGGAGGAATTATAATCCATTTCATGTACTTTATATATATACGGTATATATATACGGTATATATATATATATATATATATATATATATATAGATATAGATATAGATATAGATATAGATATATAGATATGTTGCTATATAACAAAACTAAAACTGATTTATTCTAGCATCAATAAATCAATTTAACACATTTATATTTCCCGCCCTTATTACCTAAACACAGTTGCTCTCATTTTTTGATTCAACCAATGAATCATTTGTTGTTTTGTTACATATCGTTTCATCTGATAGCTGTAATGATTGCTGTTGTTTTTATGACAAACTACACAGACTAGTCAGTTAATCAGAGATAAAACTGGAACTCTTCAAGCAGAGAAACAAGACGGACTTTAGTTGTTGTCACTCCTAAGTGCTCACACATGTTTGAGCTTGGACCCCCGAGGACCCACGCAGAAGCACACCAACCTGCCTAGACCTCAGTACATGTACTTTTCAGAGTAACTCAGGTGCACAATTGCACCTTGTGGATGCCACACATGTTAGACCCGGACTCGTGTTGAACTATTTATAACCACGACTCATAACTGACCTTTAGAGAGCAATCCGGCTTAAGGCTTCGTCACTCTCCGAGTAACTGCGCCTGAAGTTCTTCTGAGGGCTCTTTTCAATCAGATGTTTTGTGCTCTACACACAGGAGCTTTGGGAGAGTTCTTAGGAATGGCAGAGAAGTATAGGGAGGGTTGGGGGAGAGAGAGAGAGAGAGAGAGAGAGAGAGAGAGAGAGAGAGAGAGAGAGAGAGAGAGAGAGAGAGAGAGAGAGAGAGAGAGAGAGAGAGAGAGAGAGAGAGAGAGAGAGAGAGAGAGAGAGAGAGAGAGAGAGAGAGAGAGAGAGAGTTGGATAGAGATGTCTCTGTCGGTCAGAGGTGATTTGTGTAAAGAAAGATAACAGACGACATGCTTCTTTGAGCCGAAGGTTATTTTTACACCGGGACACAAGCCATGGCAGTGACTTCAGCCTCTGGGCAAGATGGGACTCCATTTTCTGTCTGTGGCCGTCTTGAGTAAACACATGCCCCTGCTCTCAGAATGATTATACACAATGGGGTTTGTTTGAAATGTTCTGTCAGTGCTGAGCAACACTCTCTACCCCCCCCCCCCCCTCACTCTCTCCCTGAAACCATGAGACTTGATGAAGCATACTCACATTACAATTTTTTTCTATCTCATTTGAATTCTGACTCTGCCTTTGTCCTTGCCAACTTCTGTAAATGTAAAGTTATGACGACGTTAGTGCAACTATCATGGTCTGTTGAAAACCAACCATGCGCTCCAGACATTGTGTCCTCAAGTCACTTCCAGGTCCTCTGAACACATTCATCTCTAAAACCCGATCGCACAAAATGCAATTTGTTTACATTATAATTTAATCTCAGAACCCAGTGTCACAATGTCTTGTAAGGCTGAGAGTTGTCTAAAGAGATGCGTTGCCCGTGGTGGACAGTGTTAGTAGTTCCCTGGGGAAATCATCCTGGGCCTGTCAGCTGCTGCAAGGTGGGAGCCGCCCCTGCTTGCTTTCTCTGCCTGATGAAACATCTGTCAACTTGTCTCTGAACGGCTCATCATCACAACTGATTGGGAAGTCGCTGTGAAACACATACTTACGCGAATTGGACGTGTATGTATGCATATATGATTGAAAAGGCACCCGTGTGATGTGTGCCTGAGAGGCAGACACACGCACACACACACACACACACACACACACACACACACACACACACACACACACACACACACACACACACACACACACACACACACACACACACACGTGTACATGCCGTTCTTCATGTCATCTCACACAAGACGAAGTGCATTGCATTTGACATGCCTTTCAAAGTAAAATGGATAGTTTGCATATTGTTTGGCAGTTTGTTTTCTCTCTCTGAATTGCCAGGTCCAAAGTAGCACATTTCTGAAATCGACAACTAAAAAACAACAATGTTTTAATGTTTAAAGGTTTTATTATAATTGAAGTATAATTCGAAGGGGAAATATCAGGTCAACTAATAAATAGGGTCTCTGGCTTGAAATGGGAACTCTGTTTGACAAGACCAAATAAGGTTCCCATTGACCACTCTCACCCCCAGCTATGTTTACTGTTTCATTTGGACGTAATGGGCTGGATAGTGATGCAGCGAAGCATGCAAAGTCCATAGGGCACAACACAAAGAGATGGCAGAATGTGGCAAAATGGCAGAACCGAGCATAATCATATCATGACAAACTAATTGTATCCAAACAAGACTACAAGTCAGTTAGTCAATCAAGATAGACATACATTTAGTATAAGAAAAGTGTACGAGCATTTATTTGTAACGAGATTCAATTCAACTAATAAGGAGTTCTTGGAATCTCTAAAATAACCACATAAATGAATTGAAGTGATTCAAGTAAGGCAACCAGTTAAAATATATTTACTTCTATTGCTAAATGAAATCCAAACCTCTGTGGATTTAAACTATGTTCTTTATGGGGGTAGCAAGCATTTGTATATCAACTATGCCTGAGAGTTTTCAAATCCTGCTATGAATAAGTCATATAAAGTGCCTTGATCTATTTCTATCATTTTAAATGTACTGTGTGTTCTATAGCAAATGTAATGCTTTGAATGGAGGTAAGATTATGAAGTCCAAAGTGTCTAAAAAAACAACAACAAACAAATAAAAACAAATTGATCTCACTGCCTGCCATTGAAATGGAGTCATTAGATGTGACTGTTGAATGGACCACGCAGGCCTGCAGTGCATGACCACGCTTTAAAAACAAAGTGTTTCCAGGGCGCTGGGGTCACCCTACAGTTGACCCAGAAACATACGAACCCGAACAGGGCTTTCACCTCTGCCACACGACCACCTTGCTTAGTTTGACCTGTTTCACCTCAATATCTTTTACCTCAGGGGCCAGCACTTGAATTGTCTTCCTGCGCATCGTGGCTTTATATAAACATTGTTCATGCATGCTGACATTTGGTAGCACGTAGAACAGCCTGTGGGGTCATGGTGTGAGCATCCCAACGTTCTGACCAACATCTCCAGTTAGATGTGATAAACTATACCGCAAACACCCAACCGTATTTATGCCAAAGAAAGCTGAAAAATAATAAAGAAACAGACAACATTATGTAATCCATAAAACAACAACACGTCAGTCCTGTGTTTGAACTTTGGATAGGACTGTGTCTTGAATGGGTTTTTACAGCCTTCAGTATTTATTTTATACAAGTGGGTCCAAAATAGCCAAACTATAAAAATGTCTCGAAAGCATTGTTTATGCGTGTTGTTATTTCCATTTTAACTCCTTACCAATGAAACATCTCCCTCTGTTGGCCATGCTAATCAATGTACCCCCCCCCCCCCCCACCCCCCAACTAAGCCCTGGTGCAAGCTCGTACCATCATTTATTATTGCTGATACATGCTGACATTTGGTTCTGATGAGTAACTCAGTTCACAACATGGGCCACTCTATTTTTAGCTCAGGACAACCTAGATATGTGAACTGACTTAATGTGGTTAATATATTGTATGCCCTTAGGATAGCTCTTTCAAAGGGAGCGGTAAGTAATTCAAAAACTGTGAAAAGACATTATTGCATGATACGCGATAAAACATATCCAATGGCTGCGAATGCTGGAAAATTTTGAGGAATTCAATTTGGTTGGACATTCTGCATGGAAATTTCACTGTGCTCAGCTTTTCTCACGGCTACTTACTACACTCTAAACATGGCACTTGAAAAATATTTATATTAGATATATAATAAAAAAAATTGTTTTATCTGGGACACAAGAGTAGTCACACGGTCTCTCACGAGTACATTATTGAAGTGTTTTTGACCTTAGCTACCGTGCACTATTTCAGTGTCAACAGGCATATTTCCTGGCACTGGTCTACTTATCATACTAGATAGATCTTTTTTTCAAATCCATTTACATGAAGTTGGGTTCAGTGGTATGTCTCCCTCGTTATCTATCTTCCGTTGACAAGGCATTAGGCAAGGAACGTGATATCTAAATGTTTGGCAATGCAGGGAAAAAAGGAATGATACACGTGTGAAGGTGTTCTAATAGAATCCCACAGTCTCAGATCAAACCATATCATGGTTTACTATGGCATTTGTCAGCAAATGACCTGCAGTTTTAGTGATTCATTTCTGGCAGGTCCCTAAGTGTATCGTCTATTGCAACGCAAGCCTTTTGCAAGCCCATGAAAATGGGCCTTTGATTATGTGGTTTCGTTCTAAATTTGCCCACTGAACAATGTGGCCGCACTGCTTTACAGCCAAAGGACTTCAATTGTTCATTCATTCAATAAATGCATGGCCTTTATGGATGTCTTGTATCATTTTGGGCCATCAAAAAAGCTACTGGACAGTCCAAACTTGACCACTCCAAGGTTGTATCCCATTGCAATTGGAATATTTTTTAAATGAATAAAAACAAGAAAACAAATCAGAAGCAGAATAAATGACGTTACTACTCAGCCACCTGTTACATACATACACCAACTAACTAAACCTATCATAGATGCTTAGGATAATTTACAATACTGTTCTGGAACATGTGATGCGTCTGTTTAACAGATGGTATCCCTTTTTGTGTCAAGTGTGACACACCACAGCACAGCGTATTGACATAGAAAGCGGCGGCTGAACCCTGCTCATGGGCAAAGTTCACATGTCAATCAGGGCAAGTTATGGGACTTTGCAAGATAAACCTTTTTAAAGGGTTGCCTAACTGTGCATTTCCTGTTTCCCCCCTCAAAAATTGTTTTTTTTTCCTGCAGATTTTGTGATTTGCCCTGGAAAGAAATGAAGATAGAGAATTCCCTGCACATGTGAATTCTAAAACGGCTGACAGCGTTCGATGCATTTGCAAAGCTATTGCCAAAGCAAATCTATGTGAAATGGAACGCACACTTTTTCCCTGCCTTCATCAAAGCGCAGTATTATACCTGAAGGATTCCCAACTGCAAACAAAACAGGATCAGCTTTGATGTATAATAACCAAATGATCCCAAGAAATCGTGGTACAAGCAGATCACTGATGCACAAGAAAATCCTAATTATTCCAGTCTGGCATTTCTGTGATGCCTCGGGGTGAGTGTGGGTGTTGAAGGCTAATATGAGGGGAATATTAGTTTCAACATGTTTTGGGATTCTAGACTGAAGGTGGCATTACCCCCAAAGCAAATGACACAGCACAGTTAACACTGAGACTAACATTTGAGTGTGTCCGTCATGGCAAGTAAGGCATTGGAAACGTTCAAGCCTCACGACTACATTACTTCTCTCTAAAGGCTTGATGAGCTGTCACACAAAGTTGGATTCTGGCCCCATACCTAATCATTATTTGTTTCCCAATGCAGCAATCATTACATTGCCAGCCAAATTGGTGTGGGATACCCATCAAAATGTTATTACAGTGTATATCTATGTACATCGTATATATGGTGTCTGAGAATGTCTTCTAATTAAACAAGGGGGTCTCCACTCCAGATCTCAGTCGCCGGACCTTTTAAGTCGTTACGTCATACGTGTGCACGAAGAAGCGCAAGTCAACGAACAGCCAAATAGCCAGTACTAACATTCACTTTGCAACTCATTCACACACGCACCGTTTGGCTGTTCTTGAAACAATAACATTCTGTTGTTAGAATAAACAAGCTAGGACTTGATGATTGGCACAGAATAGCCATAGTCCTAAAAGTTGGATTACAGCGCACCTCCAGTGAAAGGACTATTGCTGTCAAAAGCATTTCAGAAGATGAGAGGTTGTCAAGTGGAGACTGGCAAACAAGCGGAGCTGGATGCTTTCAAAGGTAGTATCGTGTTGTTATTTCTTTCTCTTGCTCTGCACCCTTCATGAGGTTCTTAGAAGAGTTCACTTAAAGCACTTTAGCACTTGTGTCCGAGTACAAGTTGCTAGATAAACTGGTGAAATTATGTTTCACATATAAATTACACAAAAAGCTTCTCAATATTAGTTATAAGTTAATTTGAAATAAAATCAATTGCAAATCCTACACTGTAAAAAAACGTTCAGTTAAAATACAGTGTTATATTTTTGCGCTGGTGACGCTTTGTGAGCATTTCATTCAACAGTACGTTTCTAATATTATTTTAATCCACCTGTATATTTTACCGAGTGGTGTATTTTTTCCAAAGCCGAGTCCATAATAAACAAATGGCAAAAGTAAAAAGTATAGATGTATTATAAACAGTGGTATTACATAGCGGACTGAAGAGTAATGAAGCGCAATCAAAACTGGTATATTGCTGCATTCGTATTTAGTCGGGACTCGGGAGTTCGGTTTACCTGGTTTACGAAAGAAACCTGGTGCGAAAGCCTATAATTATGCTACCTTGTCGTATCCATATCCAAAACATTCAAATGAAGATTTGCTCTTTCTGATAAAAACTCTGGTAATTTTTGCAACTGATCCAACAATCTAAATGTTATTTTACCGTGTTGACGTTTGGAGAAACATTTGTCTAAAGAGTTGCACTCTGCAACTTATTTTATAATTTTGTCACTGCTCAATATTGACTGCATGGAGAGCCTTTTGCCAATTCTTAATTTTCATCATTTGATGTCGTAACGTTGGACATAAAACGTTATTTCCTATCAGTTAATTTAGTTAGAACAAATTAATTAGTGAATTTATTTTTGTGTCCAATATAGCAATTTGTTCTAAAGCAACACAATTTGTTTATAAAATATTTAGGATGTAAAAAAGAGAAGTACAGTTCCTGTTTCTCCTGAACACTTTCCATGTCCAATTTAGATAATTTCCTCTATGTGTCAAAAGCAGCAAGATGGTTAAGGAGCAGCTATAATGGAACACCAACTGGCCTCAAATGTGAAAATGTCATTAGGGTAGGAACTCAGTGTAGTGAAAAGGTCCAAAGCCTACAGTGATCAAAGATGAAAGCTGCTTTCCAGGGGTGCATTGAAGGGGAAACAAAAGGGACAGGTTTCAAGGGTTCTTGGCTGAATGAGGGTCCTAAATTTCCTAGGTACAAGGGGCTTTGTTACTGATAAATTAATTCAGTACACTTGGGCTTTGGGGCCCAGAATGTTTGCTATTCCCCCTAAGTCTCCGTACGCAGGTATACCATTGGACTAGACTAGATTATGATTTAAAAGCATTCAGCTGTGTATGTTTATATCACTTACTGCCTACTTTGCTAATGAGGCTAACCTCCCACTGGTTAACTCATGCAATGTATTCATGTTCACCACTGCACATCTGTTCCAGTGACGTGAGTGTCAGATGTCTGCTCATCCATGAGCCACACATGAACATGTGCCAGACGGTCCATAAGTAAGCCAAAAGGAAGTGCAATCTTTTTAAAGTAATTTAAAAACATTAAGTTAAGTTCCCCAATGCATAGAACATATGTCTGGGCCATTTTGTGTGGAACACAAATAGCCTAGTCTCTAATTACAGTGCCCCTATTGAATGGAGGATTCCACATGTAAAACTAGTGAAAAGAGCTAATTAAGGAGAGATAAATCAGATGCTTTTACATAATCATACAAGAAGGTCAGCTTGCATCCTGATCTCTGTCAAAGCTCTGTTTTAGACCAGAAACTTGAGACCAGAGCATTGAACCGTTGAGCAAGATCTAGATGAACATAATGAGCCCTTTACTCTCTCTTCTTTCCTCTTTCATTTTCCCTGTTCCTCCCCCTTTCACTGCGTGTCAGTGTGTATTTGCATATGCTCCAGCTCTTGAATAATATAGGAACATTGCCATGCTTGAATAATAAGTTATTCAACATGAAAATACATTTTTATAGGGACTAAAGCGATGGCGAAAAGCCCTTATACACTGATGTTAAGCCTTCGGTACCCTGACACCTGTTTCAGGACATTGGGCCCAAGGGACTTTTTTAAGGCACTGTCTTTGAAAAGCGCCCATGTTTTGGTTTCGCAACCTTAATTAAAATGGGACACTTTCTGTCTGCCTTCTCCTTAGTCTTTTAATCATCCATATCGCTAAATAAGGTAATTTGATTATGTATGAGTCCTTTTCAGTGTGCACACAGATGAAGGATATCTGTTGCAATGAGTCCTTAAAAAGAGAAGATTGACATTGGATTATGACTGTCAACTTTAAGATCAATTGATAAGCAAGGTTGGTTAGGTAATAAATCTGTTTTACGCAAAGAAGATTGTTTAAAATATTCTCCGGTTGTCATTGACTTGTCCGCAGCAGTTAGTGGTGTTGGCAGGAAGAGCAATACCTTGTTCCATATTGACACACAGTAAAGGTTGAGAAATATGTAATAAAGGGGAGATAAGTGGCCGATGCTCGACAGATTTAATCCTCATCGTCAAAGAGAGAGAGAGAGAGAGCGGGATGTAGAGAGGAAGATGGGAAGGAAGAGAGAACGGCGTATGAGCCATAGGGAAAGACAGAGTCAGAGTCAGAGTCAAGACAATGTCACTGAGGGACATACAACACAGGCAGTGCCAGGAGGACACCCCAAGGAGTATAAAATAAATACTAACCATATTGATTGTCATTATGAATTGCAGAGCAAGCTAAGTTTTGGACCCCCGGCCATCTATGAATAGCCTCCTCTGCGATAGGCTGTCATTCAGTGTTTTCACAGCGGAGATGCAAAGGGACCGATAAGAGTCCGTCTGGATAAGGCTGCAGGGATTCAGTCCACGGAGTACGTGTCAGACAACATACTACGCTACGGCTTCACATACTCCAACATCAACACACAACCACACACACTGCATGCACCCACACGCTCACAGGTAGTCCCATGCCTGCACACCTATCGTACACGTAGGTAAACGTGTCATGGATAAATATTCCCCCGTGCTTGCATCGAGATACAACACAGAACCCGCACACACACGGACACACCAACACATTGTGAATATGCACAGTCGAATCTGAGAAAATAGAGTAATCCCCTTCTTGTTAGTCAAAGAAAACATTTACTCATGGCTTGTTAAATTGCCACAGGCTCCCTATTTCACAGAGCTTCATTTTATAAGCAATTAGGCGTGCTCACCCTACAAACAAGTGCCAATGGACAAGCCTCGGAGTTTATTAAATTTCCCTATGTACACCCGACCGTGTGGTAAAAGCTGCCCTCTCCCTAAATAAAACCCCCTGTAAAGTGCTCGTTCTCACTGTCTGGCTTGTCCTTTATGGGTCAATAAACATATCCATGGCAGCAACAGACAAACTGCTGCTCAACACAAGTTTTTCCACAAGAACACATTGATGCATGTGCTAAGTACAGTTATTAGTGTAACAGCAAGTGAACGTGAGTCGAGTAAATGGGCAATGATTTGATCGTGCATTCATGGTGTGCATGTTATGATATCGTAGTGTCATGCGCTCATGGTGCGCAGACCCGCATGGGCTGAGAAGACACTTCACATATATTTTGCATGATGTGTACAGGCGCAATATCAAGCCATGCCTATTTTTATAAGCTATAAATGTTAATGACTTTGTGCGAGGAAGGACCTTTTCCTTTCTGCTAGACCCATACCCCAAACACAGGCAAAAGTGCAACGTATCTATGATGGCGTATTCCCCCATTTGCGCGTGCATCTGCCGGAAGCATCCCGGCCCATGCCTATCTGGGCTCACTGATAATGTGGTTTTCTGGGTCAGAGGAGCCGCTGTGGTTGAGCCCCGGTTCCAGGTTAGCCCCAATCAGTTCCGCGGTCGGACATTCCAGCCAGTGGATTGGTGCCAGTTGGATTTGCCAAAGGGCATCTTAACTCGATGTCTTGATGCTGCTTGCTTCGCTAAAGGGTTCATTCATCTTTGTGAGTCTTGTGTCTCTTCACGGTGGAGGGAGCTTGTTGTTCTGAGGGCAGAAAGGAATCAACAGTTCTGTGCCGTTCTTATAGTCATTATTGCCATTTAAACCACTGGGGAACAAAATAACAAAATCAAGTGTTAAGCCCATGCTTTTCTGTCAGTTTCATGCATTTAAAATTAAGTTATGCTTTCGAAGGGCCGCAATCCTGTTTGTTTGTGTGTGTTTACGTGTGTGTGTGTGTGTGTGTGTGTGTGTGTGTGTGTGTGTATGGGAGGGTGTGCTTGTGTGTATTTTTGTATCTTCTTATTAGGAGTCAGGGAACATCTAGAATCCCTCCTCGTCCCCTGTGTTACCCTTCATCACTTACGACAGCTATTGCCGCAAACAAAAGCAACTTTGGTAAATCCCCGGGAAAGCAATGTCTGTTCCATCTTCAATGGCTTAGATTATACAAAGCCTGAGGTGTTAGCTCAAAAGCACAACTAAAACCCAGACAAAAACATAACAGTGGTGGACACAGGGCTGTCTTAAATTCCTGTCTTAAATCAATCACTTCAATGAAGTCCCGAGTGGAATGGCTGGACGGCTATAGCTGAGCCCAAGGCATTCACCGGGATTTACAGAACCCTGTAAAGGAGGGGATGGAGTCAGCAAGCGCTGCCACAATGGAGGAGAACCTGATAGGATAAGCAAGTGCAAGAATTATTTGGGTGATGGCTTCACACATAAGAAGACATGCTGAACATTCATTAGGGTTTTGTTCACCAAGTGGGTGTTTTTAAACGTGAATTCATGTTAAATGTGACCTCGATTGCTCCCAGAGGTTGGTTACACCATTGTTCAGACCCCTCACGTACTGCGCGTTCACAGTCACAGGAAACACGTCTGATGTGGTCCAATGGGTTGGCCAGGGATTTTTCTGTGTGTACCTTTAACCACGTGATCTCTGTATCACTTTTCACTCCGTAGGGGGGTAAAAAAAATCGTACAAATCTTTGATTCAGATGGCAAGAGATTTCCTCGGAGTAAAATAAACGGGAGATCTAAAGGGTTGGAGAAGGAGCTCCAGATAAGAACAAAGAGATGAACACAGGTGAATCAATAGCAACCATGTGGAGAAAGACGAAACTGAAATGAGGCAACGAGGGGTTTATAAACCTGTAAGCTGTATTGAGCCATTTTGTTTTTGCTTCAGATGTGAGTTGGTGTGGCACTAAAAATACCAACTTTTCTCTTACGCAGTGTAAAGGTTGTCAGTCAAGTTTAGCTGCTTTAGGTTTCATATGCTGCCTATTATCAAAGGACAGAGCACATGCAATGTATTTATCTGAATAAAGGCTCAACAAGGAAAAGATAGCGGCAAGCCCTGCAGCATTTCAGACTACGTATTGCTCACTGCAATAGTCCACTGAGCTGTTTCACTCATCCTACTCTCTTTAATCGAATACATATTTGACCATGAAAGAATCTATAAGATTATACTGCAGTTATATTATCTAAATCATCTTTTTGTGCACAAATATTATTATACATTTTCTGGTTTTTAGGGGGCAAAAATTAAGTTTGGACACTTTAAAATGCCCCACCTCCTACCAGTGACAGGCTTTTGGACCAAGCCCAGCACTTTAAAATGGGTTTGTTAAAAAAAAAGCGCTTAACTTCCATTTCGGGGGTAGGTAAGTGTGAAAGAACCTAGTGGAGGTTACATGTAGAGGTAAAGAGATGTTTCCCAGAACTGCAAGATAGTGTTAAGTGTTTTTCCAGCTCCACATTTAACTCGCCAGTGTGATGCTGTGAAGTGCTCAGAGCTCAGATGTAGAACAGACTGCTCTCATAGGCAGAGCCCAGAGTAGACATCTGCAGCAGACTTAAAAACACATTCTGAAACTTTCCATTTTAGGTTTTTTGTTTTGTTTAGCATAGCTCTATTTAGAGAAAATCCATACCTTTTCTCACACTATTCTACATGTACTCCTTGACATGTTTTGGTCTGGTGAGTTGAAAAAGAGTAGATCTTATTTAAGAAACATGAATTGAGTTTATCGGGCAATGCCAAGCCAATCCAGACAGCTTTGTTAATGGCAGACTGACAATAGAATTGCTTTTTACCAAACCAGATTCCTCACCCTGTTCAAGACAGATAGGCTAAATATAACTGCTGGATAAAACACACAGTTCTGTTATAGATAAGTGGGCAATGATGTGAGCACAGGCTTAGATGTATTTCACACGCTTCTCGCAGGCGTTGCAGTGTTTTACCTTTTGATGAACAGGGCATTGTTCAGTTTCCATGTTACTGTAAGTCGTTCTCAATGGAAGGTGAAAAACAGCGTGGTAACCTGCGTCACTCGGGGGAGTGCAGATGTTGTTGTGTTTTTGGCCCCTCGGGAGCTGGACATGGACCTCCAGGCGCTGTGTACACAGCAGGAGACAATGACCCTCCTCTATGCCCCACCCCTCGACACACACACACACACACACACACACACACACACACACACACGCACACACACACACACACACACACACACACACACACACACACACGCTACTTGGTGAAGATTTAAGTCCACTGACAGCTTATCAAAAACATGGAGTTGCAGCAGTGTAGCTTTTCATTTGTTTTGTTCAATCCCTCGGGAGAAAGCGGGCCACTGTGAGCAAAGATTCAAAATATACAAATCCAAACAGATGACAACCCTTACCGTGCAGGACAATCGGATTGCTGTCCCCAAAAAATAGGAGGCCTCCATTCTGCGTGGACTACAGTGAGGATTGCGATGGCCTTGTTGTGATGCATAGATACCTCGCTATGCTTATCTGTGCTTTCAAAGAGAGTTTGAATGCAAAAAGCAAAGTGTACACACAGTTTTTTCTGTCACACAAATTGCTTCGCAGCAACACTATTGTATACCTCTAGGGACCTACACGCTAGTGTTTGGTTTGTAACTCCCCTCGTGCCTTTGACACCCAGCTGAGAGGTTCCCCATCCTGCAGGTATAACATCATAGGGCATACTACTCTTGGGACAGAGTGCGTCTCACTGCATGAGCAGCAGATGATCCTCTCGTCTGTCCCATGGTCTACAATGCCGTGTCATTAGTGTTTGTGCTAAGTTCCATGAATGGACCCTGAGCCTGGGGGGGGGGGGAGTTGACATTCCAGATATCTGTGATAGGTGTGTGTGTGTGTGTGTGTGTGTGTGTGTGTGTGAGTGATTGATTGTGGGAGGCTGTTTGTCACATGTGCACTCATCTGTTTTACTCCTTAATTACTCTGTTTACAGTTTATTGTCCACTCACATGCTCTGTAGGTGCACAGTGACCTGCTAGGACCGTAGCCCCTCTCTCTCTCTCTCTCTCTCTCTCTCTCTCTCTCTCTCTCTATCTCTCTCTGTGTGAAAGAGAGAGTATGAAATGTTTGCTGACAAAGAATGAACTCTGTGTACACTATAGTCATTTGTTGCACAATTCTCAGCATCTGCCATCACAATATACGGGTTTATTATCAAAAAGAAAAATGCGATATGGGGAGGACAATCTTTGTTATTGCTGATCTAATCCCCGACTGTAGTTAGAGAGAGGGTAGAAATAGCAAAGTGTTTGCTCTCTCATTTTAAATATGACATACATTAAAATATGAATATGGGCCTTCCACTTGAATGATGAGTAAATCTATTTCCATTGCAAACTGATCAAAAAGAAAACGGATGAATCTTGAGTTGGAAACTCAGTAGTAACACGCAGAGACTTCTCCAAGGGTGCGGGCAGTGGCTTGGGGAAGCTGAGGCAGTATCGTTGCAGAACCCCTATCAGTATTAAATAGCTGAATTTGATAGGGTCCCCAGCCCCAAAAGAACACACATAAACAAAAGGGCAAGAGGCGAGTCTAGGAGACTGCTGCAGAGGTCTAGGAAGCAAGCGGTCCCACCTGAAATAAACCTTTTTGACATATGTATTATGGAAATATACTCTACTCAGTATATATGGTACCATACTCTACTCAGCCATTCGACTGGGTCTGTTCAAAGTAAACCTACGAGAAGTGCTTTTCCCTCCCTCAGCGATTCTGCTGCTCACTGTTGTGTGGCGTGTTAATATCAAGGTCGATCTTGTCCTAGATTCTGTCATGAATAAACCAAAACATTAATCTAGCTCAGTACTCCTCTTCAGGAATGAGAGGCATGCCTGCATGCAGTCGCATCTGTCTTGCTGCTGGCTTGGGTACAAACACACACAAGTGACGGCTTACCCTTTCGAACCCTAATTAGACGAGTGGGTACGAGGCTGCCTCTTTAACTCTGAGCGGTCTGCTTTGTGGCCGAGTGCTCTGTTTTGGTGCCGTTGAAAGGCAGTCTGAATACATGCATCTGAGAGATAGATAGCATCTGCTGTTTGGGACCCTCATATCTCTCTCTCTCTCTCTCTTTCTCTCTCTCTCTCTCTCTCCTTCTTCCCTCTGTCCCCAGCTCTCTCTGAATTTCTCCATCTCTCTTTCCCTCTTTCTTTTCTTCCCTCTCTCCCTTACTATCTTCATAAGTCTCTCTCTCTCTCTCTCTCTCTCTCTGAATCTCTCTCTCTCTCTCTCTTTATCTAGCTCTCTCTCTCTCTCTTTCTCTCTGACTGTGCGGTTTGCTCATTTATCAGCAGGTCAGCTGGGGATAGGCCTCATGCATGGGAGAGTTGAAGATATGGACAAAGTCCGCGGAGAGGCTCGCGGCGCAACAGTAGCTCGCTCGCCACGGCGTCGGAGAGCAGCGGGGGCTTCGCCGGGCTCCGTGGGGCTTGTGTAGTAGCTGAACCATCTGTGACTGGGTTGGTGAGGAATCCCTATAACATTAGCTGCACGTAGGGACCTGTTGCTTTCGTGCTTTTTGCGGCCAGTCAAACAGTGTTTAGGGGAAACGCTTCTTCCACCGTGACTGTATGCTCTGCACAAAGATACACTGTAGCCCCAGGAAGTTAGACTTCCCTATAGCAAGCCTGAATTGTATTTGGACAAAAGGCAGGGCCACGCTGGCTAAGCTAGCGCATTGACTTCCGAAAGCATCTGACTGTGCAATGTTTGCTTGCCTATGCGTTTTTGTACAGTGTCGTAAAGTGCAACTCTTTTCATCTACTTCTCTGTGGCTACGTGTGTGTGAGTGGATTACAGGTATTAATAAGATCAGGACATTTCACCCTGCGGCGCTAGCTATCAACAGCTGTGCAGTTTTCCCCTAGCTCTGCAAAGTGTGAGGACATAGATAGCAGACCCTCAGATCAGGGCAGCGATCACCATACGAGGGGTGAGAGAGGGAAGTGGGGTGTGATCAGGGCAATGAGTAGATGACAGACGGAAAGGAAGAAAAACCACAGAGGCCATTGAAAGGACACTAGCCGAGTGTACGCGGCAAGAGAGCACGTTGCTGTCTGCTGAGCGCAAGGTGTTTTTTTAAAAACCACTTCCTCTGAAGATTGTCTCATGCCGAGCCTTCCTGTGAAGCCAGTAGTCTTCAACTCCCCCGAACTTTGACGAGAGCTCACCAACCACAGCGTGTGGCGTCAAGAGCGTAGCAGAGGAGCCATTACTGTCTGCACCGTAGTTAATTTTTCAGTGGGATGGATAGCCTGAGAGGGACAACATCAGCTCATGTCACCTCTGGGGGCACCCTCGCTTTCCCTTTGCCTACACACACACACACACACACACACACACACACACGCACCCAAACAAATACACACCCATACACGCATTTCACCCAAGCATTTCCTCCCAGTGCACTTCATGCATTTAACCTCTAAATAATTTGTTTTTTCTTGGGCAACAATAGATTGAAATCGAGCCGACATGGCATATCTCTTCACATGCTGACATGAAAGCATCCACCCTCAGGCAGCATGTTCGTGACTGTTTCATGGATGACGATCGTTGCCACGGTGTGCACCTGAGGTAGACCGTGCCAAAAACGCGTCCACGCAAGTCCCACGTTTCCCCGTCTTTGACTGCTGTGTGCAAACAAGCCCCCCCCCCCCCCCCGATCAGCGCTTCTCTCCACCACGAGATGCAGGCCCTCTATATCTCCTGTTATGACTCCACATCGCTGGCTTTCAGTCTGCGCCGCCTTGTTGGATAAACTCTCTGGACTGATGACACGTCTGCAGAGCGGTGTGAAGGTGCTGAGGGGATTAGCGAGCTGGCCTGTTGAACGTTAACACACCGCTCCCCGGCAGGACGTTTGGAGGAGAAGGCCATGGAGGAGCGGACGTTCATCACGCCGTGTGGGAGAAGCCTCGGAGGCAGAGACCGCCAGAGTCGCAGGGGGAAACAAAAACATGTCAGAATTCAAAAGAAAAACACAGAGATGTGTGTATCTTCAACAAGATCAAGGAGCTGTTTGTGTAGGCTAAGTGTGGGATCGGGTGTTTTTCACACGCTCGAAAACGACGTGTTTGATGTCAGAGATGTGGTTTCTGTGTGTGAGTGTCCTGGAAGCCAGACATGTGAAATTGAGTTGCGTCTGGGGGGGCCCCCTGTCATGGGGCCGCGGGATTTTACGCCACGCCACTGCTGAGAGTGTTTTATCCAGAACATGACTCCATTTACCTGAAAATCCAGGGAACAGACATTCTAGCTCATTGTTGTATTAGTCAATCCATTCAGCAATATCGAGACAAAAATGCTTTAAGATTCCTCCCAACTCTAGCTGCTGTTGGACAGCGTTGGGAAAGTATGTGAATATCGTTCTAGATGACTGTCACCTAGAATCATGCTGTAAAATAAACATAAAATAATGTTACACTGGCGTTTTATTCCGTCCTCAACCTTATCCGCCAGCCTGCCACAGCAGGCTACCCTCCAAAGGATCCAGCATAGATAGACTGCAATGGAAGAATATTTTCTTCAATGTATGTTCGAGCTGGCTTGTGTGTGCGTGTGTGTGGGTGTGTATCTGTGTCTATTCCACAGACAAGAACCATAGAAAGAAAAGTGACGGCGTTATCACATTCGATTTGGCATACAGGGTGTTTTATTCGACAATGTCAAAGGTATGTGACCAAACCAAGGGGTACGGAGCCAAACGTGTGTGTGTGTGTGTGTGTGTGTGTGTGTGTGTGTGTGTGTGTGTGTGTGTGTGTGTGTGTGTGCCTGATTTGTCCTGCTCACCTGCTGCTGTTGACAGGTGCCATGTGGGCGACAGTTACAATGTTTTCTCTTTCCTGTTCATCCCTCCTGTCAGAGGCGAACGCTGTGTAAATGTCACCGTCTGAAGACACACTGAAGTTTTCTGCAGACTACACAAATGAACTGAACAGCTTTGAGCGGTGCATTAATTCAGCTCTACTCCCATTGTCGAGCTGCTAGGTACGGCACCTGTTAATATATTGGGTTTTGCCCCCATTTACATGCCCGGGGTTTTTTTTATGAACAGAGATTCCTGGTGAGTGGAGTGGGAGGGCCTGCTGGGTTGACTACCAGGGCGTCTCTGTGGGGTGCTGGAAATCGCGTACCTGACCTGGACACTCTCTTCAGGCCCTGCCTTCTCGTCTCATGTGGGCCAGGTCAGTGAGTCTCGGTGGGTTATGGTAATGAGGAACTGACTCTGCGATCGAGACTCTCCGCATTGGTCACTGACCTCAAACAGCGTCAGCAGGAGGGTTGGAGCCGTAGGCGGAAAGACAGGAGGAAGGGCCGCCTTTTTCTGCAAGAGCTGTTCTCCCAGATGACAGAAAGCAGATGGGGTGTAAGATCCGCATTGAAACTGTTTCCAAGGGTTCTGCTAAGGCCAACAATTAGTAGTTGAACTAAATGTATGATTTTTTTTTATTGAAAAGCAAGATAATAATGAAAGATAATACCTTAGAAATACAGGCATAGGATACTTTATACAAAGTTGATTTCCTGTAGTGATAGTGAAGTGTATGTAATGTTTATTGTGATAACGATTTGCCCTGTGACAAGACAAATGGGTTCTATCTTGTGTGAAAGAGTATTCCCTCGACTTATCATGATTTTATCAGCGTTTTCTATTGAAAATGGAATAAAACCTAATCTGTTACAGACCACAGACAAATGAGTCAATCCCCCATAGTGATGCCTGTACTGTAGTCTATTTGGACACACAGCATGCCAAAAAAGTGAGGCAAAACTTTACACAAGAGGGGTGGGGGCTCAATCCAGCAAAGTCTCTACATAAATCTGCTTCAAAAGCCATGACAATTGCGTGCCCTGAACAATGCTGAGGAAAGAGAGTAGAGCAGCGTATCCAGTCAATGCCATCCTCCCACACAGGAATGAGACATACTAACAGTCGCATTTTTTGCCGTGCCCCTCGTTACACAACATATGGTAGAGTTTGTCACTTTCTCCCACTCAAGAGTGAAATTCAGAGGGGAAAGTCACACTGTCTTTCTCTACAATCTGCATCTTAATATATGTACATCCACTCAAGGAACACATACAGCCTATTTCAAATAAACAAGGTGGCAACGTTCAAAAAAACACAACCCTTAGGGAACAAGTTCTCCATGGTTTCCTCTTTCACGTCTGCTCCACACTCCGCTCTGGCTGTGAGTCACTGGGCTAAGGGCTTTGCTAAGGATGGCAGGCAGCGCTGGCAGACTGTGGTGAGGAGCCCTGGAGCGCTCGAACTCTGAGAACAAGGACACGTCAAGCGTGAAGTCACTTCTCCAAGGTTGTGGTTGAGTTGAGACGATGCCTGATTCAGCAGTTCTTGTAATAAGATTCGCAAGCAAACTACTGCGTTAAATCATTGAATTTGTATTTCACAAAAACAGTAGAACCATCTGAAATGTAAATTGAAATGCATTGCTAATGTCATCTTTCTTGTAAATTACAAAGGAACGTTCGTGTACGATACCATTTCCTAATTTGTTATTATATTAGTGGTTCAAGCTGCTTAATATCAATTTCTCGTGGAAAACCTGTCTCGGTTGTTGCAGTGGCACCGTGGGGAAACTAGAGGTGGTGTTCAGTGGATGGATTATAAAGAACTGTATTTATTTACCGCGCAAATTGAAACGCAGCCAATCAAAGGAGGCTTACAGTCTGGACAAAAAAAAGTGCTGAATAGTCAGTCCAGACAAAGTTCCAGTAACAAGAGGAGGGCGACGCGTGTGCTGAGCTGTTACACAACTTGGCATCATTAATTATGTCTGTGCAATAATAACACAGGCTCGCTGACCCTATGCCATATTTGAATAGCAAATGCACAGTCATTTAAACGCTAATAGAAAGGACATCTAATTGGGTGTATGCAGACTGTTTAGACTCTTGTTCCGGTTAGCGAGTAAAACAAATTAAATATTAACAAGTGAGGTGGCACCTGTTAATCTCCTAGACTGTTACTACGTAGGCAAGCCTCTCAAATCTTGCTCAGTGACTGACTGACTGACCCAGATTAGTTTGACACATGAAGCTGTGATGAGGATGGTTTCCTGGGTATTGATGTAGTACTTTACAATCACTAGTGTGCTGGGAGAAACGTGGAAAGTGGAAAAGTCCTGGATTATGCATATTTTGGGACTCATTGACAAAAACCTGTTAAAGAACTTGTGTCAAGCACTGCATGGGTGAATCAAAAACCTAACTGACCCCTGTAAAGAAGCAATAGTATGCCCTGGGTGGTCGTAGCGTCTTTAAAAAAAAAAACGTATATCGGGAGACAGTGAGTGTAGTTAGACCACTCTGTAGATTAATTTAGAGTGGAATTCTTCTCACCGTTTACTTATTCAGATATTTCTTCAAGATCACTGTAGCCTATTATCTTGGCCTTGAACTTGTATGAATCCTGGTTGTGATGAATATTCATGGGCTGATGTCTGCCTGCTTCAAACACTGACTTTATTGTGATCCGAATCTAAAAGCAGAAAGATAATTAATCATAATAACGTGCTGCTATGTGTTCTGTTGTTGGCTTTAGTTCAGCTCCAACTGCCAGACTAATCAAAAAGGAGCTCAGATGTTTGACAGGTAAACGCAGATGACAGATTGGTGATTGACCTTTACACAATAGTTAACATGCTTTATATTGTCAACCAACAAATGTATTTTGCCACCAGTTTAAAAATCTATATTCCACAATGCATAGTCATCACTCTATGAACTCAATTTCCCAGATGACTGTTACTATCAATATGTTTGCCCCTGCGCCCACCTTGCTCTTCGTAAATAAGTAACCCCCACACACACGCACGCACGCACGCACGCATGCACGCATGCACGCACGCACATACACACACACGCACACACATACACACACACACCACACACAGATATGTGGCAAACAACAATCCATCTCCTCAGCACACTTGCTAGTGTGGCAAAACCTGAGAAGAGACTCACACGGGCACTTGGCAGTACCTTATTATAAGAGGCAGCACAAGACTGAGGTACTGGACAGCCACAGTCTAGCAATGAATTAACATCAAAAAAAAATGTAGGAGCAGGCTGTTATCTAACTGTAAACGTGGGATACAGAGCAGGCGGGCGAGCACGGTCTCTCTGTCATGTCCCATTTCCTTTCTCAGGACTGGGAGAGCATGACACTCCAACTCCCACGAACCCTGCTTCACCCTATGAAGACAGTAGGCCACTCTTCCAGCAGTGTCTATCCCAACAGCACTTATCCTGCCCTGAAGCTAGGTAACGGCAAGCCTCCTATAGTCCCACTTCTACCCCCCACCCCTTGGAATGGACGGGCTACTATGGACCATTTCTTCAGCCTTTTTTGTTTGTTGAAATGTCCGTTCAGAAAATGCGTGTTTGTTTTGTAGCCTTGTTCACTCTACCTAATCATGGCACTTGTGGGTGCTTGATGGGCCTGAAATAGCAAAACACTACTGTTATTTACTGAAGAGCTTTGTTTTCAATTCCCTCTCCAAATCTCTCGTGTTAACTCAATTGTTTTGTCTGTCATCTTCCAATGCAAACATAAATAGCTATTGTGTTGGGCCAACTGAAAATTACTGTAAAGCTGATGAAAGGTCAGCATGGTTGTTTTCTCAATGAGAACATTCTAAAAAGCACTTAAGCCATTGCCCACTGCTATAACCTTTGCATTATTTCTTAAAGCGTGTTTTCTCCCGGTGTGTTAAAAAAGAGGCTCATTCACACACATCTCTGAATCTGCAACGAATTGACTGTTTTACTGTAACAGTACACAAGAAATGTTTTTTTATGAAGCCATAAAACATTATTCTCATAGAATTCCCATTAACATGGGGGAATTCTCTCTTACACATTGTATGTGCGAACATGTCACATTTGTATGCCTGAGTACCTCCGATGTGGACGACGGGAATGTCGCCAGCGGTTTTCATCTGAACTGGAGTGGAACTAATTTCTTGGGCCAAGTGTGAGCTCTCCCTGCACTGGGCTAATTTCTGGTGTGTGCTGAGCATGCTGTGTGATCCTGGCCTGAAGTCGTAGCCCCGAGCAGCACTGCCACTGCTGCCACTCCACAGGCCCTGACCATACAGCCCCGATGCACGTTGTCACTTCTCTGTTCACTATTCGATGCGAAGACACAGCTTCTCGGTCACCGGTCAGAGAGGCTCATTTGGGCCACTGTCTCTCCACGTTTAATTATTGATGTGACAGCTGAGGGTTAAAGAGGTACACAGACGAAGGGCCCAGAGGTGTCCTTTCTCACATCGGCTGATTTTCAGCAAGTGATTTGGGCTCTCTTGGTTGTGCTCTCTTGGCGTAAAAACAATATGGGCAGAATTGTTCGACCCGCGGGCCTGTGCTCTGGCCATGGATTGTTCACTGAGGTTTCCAGGATTAGGTCAAGACACTCCAATTAGCATGGAATTATAGCAGGCAGGCAAAGAATCAGCGTAGTGAGCTGAGTTGAGAATTTCAATGACACAGCTGAGTTTTGTGAGCAGTTTCTCCTGTACGGCTCTGGTTGCGTAATGGTTGTCCTTGGCTAGTAGGCCTAGTTAATGAGTGGTAACCTTCAACTGACAAGTCACCCCCAAATATGTTAGAGACGGCTGATATTGCTCAGGCTCGGTGGTTGTTTTTTGGTTCTCTTTTTTTTCCTACTCCCTTGCTATTTCTCGCGTTCATAATTTTATGTTATAAGTCGCCTATCCAGTATCGTTGTGCCTATCAAAAACGTGCCGCAAACAAACCGGTAGTGTGCTAGAAGTGTTTGTGCATGTGAGAGCATCTATGTGTGCATAATATGTGTTTTGGGGAAATGTGCAGATTACAGAGGGAGCCCCATGTAATGCTGTGAGGCTTTCTATTGGATTATGTTGCAGATGCATGCCGAGTGCATGTGCTCACACACATGCATACCTTTGTCGCTACTTGGAAACACGCTAACAGCCAGAGCAGAAGTCTGGCTGACCACTCTGGTAAGGACCCAATTGGCACCACAGCAGCAATGTGGTTGTGATGAGACTTATTTCCTTTGCCAACTATTTTGGGCTTGGCTCATGAAAGCTGCTACTGATTATGATGGGTCTAACCTTACTGACTCATAACAACACTCTTTCAGTCATTCCAAAACACAGTAAAATTAGGGTAACACTCAACTTGTTTATACATTAGCTTACATGTATTTTTCAGTTAAAAGTGATGATTTCTGAATTGAGGGGTTTTACTAATTTCTACTATATAATAATATATATACAATTGTATATATATTGTATATATATTTTTATTTTTACTGATACAGGCAAATGTTATTTATTTGCTCAGATTGCACAAAAAGATGTGCAATGATGTTACAGGGACTTTGATAAATACAAATGGAGATCCCACTGTTCTGCTGGCATGCACGTAAAGCAAGTAAACTATTTTTTACTACATACAATAACAGTTTTCCAAGGATTAGATAAAAAAATGTATATATATATATCGCCTTGCACACAGTATCGCTATAAATCGCTATATATCGAATCGCAGTCCATGTATCGTGATATGTATTGTTTCGCCAGATTCTTGCAAATACTCAGCCCTACTATATAAATATGTTAGTTTAGTACACAAGTTGAAAGGATTGTGTTTAAAAAATGAGAGCTGGCTTCTTTTTATTATTCATACAATTTACAAAGTACCTTTTTTATGTAGTCTCAATATGAGTAATATGTCAATGATCTGGGCCCCTGTAAGTTCAAAAAGGTCTGTGAATGACTGATGCTAATTTGCTTTGTGCTACTGGTATTTTACGATAGAGTGAATGTTTACCCACATGTGACTGACGTGCCTCATTATTCGACTGACATATTTGTTGTGACCCAGACGTACCCGTCTGCCTCATGGCTTAGAGACTGCAGAGAGTCCCTGGCATGCTGTCCTCCATACCCAGTCATAGACTAATGCTAGCAAGATTTGGGTCAGCCTCGAGAGCCCCGATTAGTTCTGGAGCTCTCTCGGCAACCAGCCTGCCTGCTGTACTGGCTAATTGGGTTCTGCTCCCATTAGTGAATGGATGATTCAGAGCTGGCCCTCGTGCTGTTTTTGTTTGTGATAGTATCTCCCCGGTCTGGACTCCAGAAGGCCAGGCGTAACCAAGGAGAGAGTGTTGTTGTCTGCTATATTCCCTATGGTGTGAATTGGATGGCTGGAATGGGAGTTGAATAGGAATCAGCTGAAGGATTATGTTGGCTGGAGAACACAGGGCATGTTGGGAAATAGTGCCAGAGACAAGAGATGGCAAAAGTTGTTTATCTTTGTTTGAGGCTACCTTTAACAACGTGCATGTGTCAAGTGGCTTTTTACTTTCTGTCCTCGTGCAAACACCAGTTTAAAAAAAGAACATCACCCAAACGCAAACGTTCATCCCCTACGTTCTGCCCAGCCAAGAGATTGGAACAGAATGGAATTTGAAACGTTTTAGCCAAAAATGTTTCCACGGTAAAGGTGTTTTTTGCAGAAACGTTTCAGATTTCGTTCCGTTCTCCGACTCCGACCGAAGTTCACGGGTTGGGGGGCGGGGTTTTTGGATGTCGATCGATGCCCAGGTGAGTGACCTCCAGTTTAGCCAACAACCAAAAGCACAATAAACACGCCGCCGGCTCTCCCCAAAATGAACAGAACAACAAGGCCTGGCGTGGACCCGGCGCCAGACAGCTGCTGTTCCCAAAAAACAGGATTTCCTGGAGTTTTTTGGCCTTGGCACATAACATCATTCCCACTCCGTAGGCCACTCGCTGGGTTGACTGTCCTGAGTGCTTCGGCGTGGTCCAGCTCAGCCCCACTCTGTCTCACTCGGCTCCGCTTCTCTATAATTGGGGCCACTGACGCACGACAGCGGGGCTGTGTGGGGGGCAGGAGATAGGTGTAAACCGTGTTTGAGTTTTACAGGGATTGGCTCCAGTGCATCCTATCCTCTCAGCTAGCTAGCGAAGGACTGAGCTTAGTCACCAACAAGGCCCCTGGGTGAATGGTTTTTCCGTACCGGCTTCCTGGTCCGTATTAAGTTACATTGCAAACTGTAACCGCCAGCCCTGTGATTGATTGCAAGTGGGCCTTTTCCTGTTTGTTGCTATTGTTGCAAATGCCTGTTTCAAGATTCAGATATGTAGTTAAAAGGGTGTGTGTATGTGCTCAATACTCTCTGATTCGTTTGTGTTTGTCAATGTTTCGTCCAGGTATTGTGGTGAGCGGAAACAAAGCCGTCCTATGAGGTGAGTCCCCCTCTGGGTTCCTCTCTCCCCCCCCCACTCCCGGTGTCGACTGCAGGATTAAGGCATGTCACAGGTGTTCCTCCTTCTGACCCTACTCACCGTCTCCTCCAGCATCCAGGTGAGACCACTCACACACACACACACACACACACACACACACACACACACACACATGACGCTGGTGTGCATTTGCGTGTGCACTAACACACAGGGACACCCAAGCTCGCGCACGCAGGGTTTGTGATTTCTTTTTTAACGCATCCCTACCTCAAGGGTTTTGCTCCATGTACGTACCGTTCGCGGTCATTCCGGGATTGTTAGTGTCCGTCAATCAACGGTGTTTAGAGTGAGGGAGGTCCAAGTGTTTTCGGGAGAAGCACGAAACTGTGTTCCCCAGTCTAAACAATGTGTCTCTGCCCCTGGCTTCTGTTTAAAATGAAATGATGAAAGATACTAGTGGGTGGAATGTGTCAGCTCCGTCCTACGCGGACACAGACCATACCACTGGCCCTGAGCCCACGGTGCCATACTGCAGGGCGCATGGTGGAATGGGATCGATTTGGCACGTCATGAGGGGAATTCAGGGCTTACGCGCTCTGTGAATGAATAGTTGGGAGTGCTTGCGTGCATGTGCTCCTGTCTACTGTAGCTTACACACTAGGGTGTCTTTATTTGGCAGCCGTGTACCAAGCGTAAACAATTGGACAGGGCTACCAAATAAGCAACACTTGAAGGAATACCGCGACTGCTGATTACGATTTGCATACTGCCCTGTGCTTATCTTGGCCTTGGCTTGAACTATTTAGGATCTGCAAATGGAAATCCAATGAGCTTACTGTAATTCAATACTTGTCAGGTTTATGTAAAACATTCATATCCCTCCCAAAAAAAAGAATCCCTCCACATGTGGTACAGTAAGAACACATGTTGACACATTACCATACTGTATTTATGGCTGGACTATGACTGAACTGTCCAAGCTGTGTTCAAAACACGCGGAAGATAATTCGCCGAGATGCGGCACTGGGGGACGTCCATACAAAGTGTCCTCTGTCTCCCTTCCTGGCCAGGTGTCCCCCGCAGGAACCCTGGAGACGCTGAAGGAGAGCTGGAAGACGTACATGGAACAGTGCATCAGTAACATCAGCCGGGAACCCCCTGCCACTGGTGAGGACCCCTGGGACGACCGGCCGTACAGTCAATGTAGGATAGGGGAGACGGGGGAGAGAGGGAGGGAGTGAGAGAGAGAGGGGGAGAGGGAGATGGAGAGAGGGAGAGAGGGAGAGAGAGAGAGAGAGAGAGAGAGAGAGAGAGAGAGAGAGAGAGAGAGAGAGAGAGAGAGAGAGAGAGAGAGAGAGAGAGAGAGAGAGAGAGAGAGAGAGAGAGAGAGAGAGAGAGAGAGAGAGAGAGAGAGAGAAGTGATCTGTAGTGAAGGGCGAGCCGTACGCAGGTCACGTGTAGCCAGTCTGGGGGGACCAGTGATGAAGGGAGATAATCCCACCATCACCTGCGCTCCAAAGGCTAGGCAGCACTGCACACAGCATACTCAGGACGTGCTGACGTCGGCGGTTCGTAATGGCGCCAGCAGGGATCTGAAGGCCGGGCTTAGGGGAGTGAGAGGCTGCCCAGGTGATGATAAGGAGGATGCCCTTATCCCTTTTAAGGGCATGCTGTGAATGAAGGAAAGATAAGACTTGCTGGGGTGAGAACAAAATGGAAGACTGCTTTGTTCATGGCCAGTGCTGGTTTGTGTCCTCCAGGTCTGGTGTGCAACAGAACCGTGGACCGGTTTGCCTGCTGGCCCGATGGACTGCCCAACACCACGGTCAGCGTGTCGTGTCCCTGGTACCTGCCCTGGCACCACAAAGGTGAGCGCTTATGCTGGCTCTGCGCAGTGGCTTGCGATGTTCCTGTCTTTTCGAATGGCTGATAAATCCGTGTGTGTGTGTGTGTGTGTGTGCGTGTCTGTCGTTGGGTGTGTGTGTGTTTTCAGTCCACCATGGTATGGTGTATCGAGAGTGTGACGCCGAGGGCCAGTGGACCGCCTACGAAAACACCAGCGAGTGTGACTTCAACGATACCACCAAGGTAAGGGTGAAAAGGATGCCTCCGGAAGTGAGGTTGGGAAGCGCGTCGGCAATAAGGAGAATTCATGTAACGTAAACCATTGTGAGAGAATTCGAGCACAAGCAATGTTGAAAATGTGTGCGTTTATGTTTCTGCAGCAGTACTATGGGCAGATCCTCAGCAAAATTCAGATCGTCTATACTGTGGGCTATTCTCTGTCACTGGCAGCTTTGGTCCTGGCACTTGGCATCCTCATTTTCTTCAGGTAACACTCTAGGAAGTTGTGTGTGTGTGTCTGCGTGTGTAAACTGAAATGGACTCAACCGTCAAAACTCTCTAGCCTCTCATGTTTAATTAACTGGGACATTACTGGCTCTTTCCCCGTGTCACAGGAAGCTCCACTGCATGAGGAACAACATCCACATGAACCTGTTTGCCTCCTTCATCCTGCGGGCTCTCTCCATCATCGTCAAAGACGCCCTGGTCAAACCCCCAGCGTTAAACATGGCCCTGAACACCACCGACCACGAACAGATCATCATTCCTGAACAGTGGCTGGTCAGCTATGAGGTCCGCTCCCAGGCAGCATAATCAGCACTGTGAAACAAAAGGCCCGATTGTTTTAGTCGACTGGCTATTTCTCATGATAAGATTGCTGAAAAACAATTCTCTTTGATCGTTGTTGGACATCGTAGATGACGATTGGGTGTCGCGTCGCCATGGTGATGATGCAGTACAGCATCATGGCCAACAGCTATTGGCTGCTGGTTGAAGGCATCTACCTCCATAACCTCCTGGTCATTGCTGTCTTCACCGAGAGGAACTATTTCAACATCTACCTCTGCATCGGCTGGGGTGAGTATGGGAGTGGGAATGTGTGTTTCATCGCGTGTGGATGCTCGAGTGTGCGCTCATGAAAGTTACATCAAGTGTCAGTCGGCTTCAATCTAGTTAGCTAATGGTTTGAAATGACAGGTAATAACAGAGCTTTTTTACATATATATTTATTGTGAATTAGTTTATTCATTTATTATTTAATTTTTTAAGTCTCAATATTTGTATTTTTTTGTATTTTTTTTGTTATTCTTATTGTTTTTTAAATTGTGCTCCATAACACGAAGACCAACTCCTTGTATGTGTTGAACTACTTGGCAATAAACTTGATTCTGATTAATAGTTAACGCAGAAATAAAGGCCAGATTATCGAGGCCTATTTAATGTTTGCAATCTCCAAAATGATTTGAATATATATACTGATATATACCATCTAATATATTGAACAGAATATTTTTTTGTTCACAGGGGCTCCACTGATATTCCTGGTGCCATGGGTGATTGTCAAATACCTTTATGAAAATGAACTGTGAGTTTTCAGTGTTTCTTGTTCTCTTTCTTTCACGCTTTCTTTTTTTAAATGAACTCCCACTGAAAATATATATAGTCACAATCAGAGCCTTTCAGTGTAGCCAGGCCTTTGAACCTTTTAAGAACTATTCATGTATGAAAAAGACGCGCCACAGGAAGGTCGGCAAACTTTCTCTAAATCAATGGTTTGCGTTGCCTGCTTAGTTTGCCAGGGAACTTTCATAAGTTGCCTCCAAACCAACTCAGTCAGAAGGATATTTTTTTCTTCTGAAGAGGTCTATATCTGATGTAATGGTAATGGTATTTAGCTCTCAGCGACGGCAACCACAAAACAATAAACAGCCACACATTCTCTTAAATATTTAATCTTTTATCTCATGCATTAACTACATCGTCGCCGTCGGGCAAAAACCACATAACTCCAAAGTAACTATCTTTCCAGGAAGTAAAACACGTTTCAGTTGGTCCAGTGGCAATAAAACTTCCACAGGCTTTTGATAGCTGCACACGTTTGCTTGATGATTTTTATTTATACTGTATTATTTTCAGAAGTAGAGTTAACAGCCACGATATTTAATAACCTCTTGGTGGACACCCAGAGTGTCGTCACACACACACACACACACACACACACACACACACACACACACACACACACACACACACACACACCCTCTATCCATCCCTGGAGGAAAGACGTGACTCAGCCTTGGCTGTTCAGTCAGTCATGATGATGAGGAGGGATAATTGTTTTGCCTCCTCCCGCTAACCGTTCCAAGAAAAGCCTTATCATAGCTCTTGTCTCCAGGGCTGGAGACCAGGAGACACATGACATAGGACCACTGGTGGATGGAGGCACCCATCCCCCTCAACATAATAACGTGCACACCATTTCTGTGCCTCACAGCAGACTAATGCTTATGCCAGCCATGCTCCACCCTGGGGAAGAACTGTGGATGGGGTGGGGATTGCGCGGTTGATGTGCTCGTCGCGCTGTCCTCAGTGTCTCGTCTGCTCCGCTCAATAGGTGCTGGGAGCAAAACATCAACATGCAGTACTGGTGGATCATACGCTCGCCGATCCTGATCGCCGTGGTGGTAAGTCCCGCCCGCTCGCCCCTACTGCCCTCATACCCACCTCTGTCTCTTTCTCTGCCTCGCCTTTATATTCTCCCACGCTACTTTCCCCCTAGATCCAGTCACGATAAAGTCAGCGAGGACAACGATGGAGACTAGGGCAAGGGCACGGGACGAGGGTTGTACGCAGTCAATTAGTGACGGCCGTGCCTCGGGCGGTGAGCAAAGGTCGCGCCGGTGCTTACTGAGGGAGGCGCCCTTACGCGGAGTCCCAATCGCTGTCCTCAGAGCTGCCCTCGCAGACACTTGTTCAGCCCCTCACCCCCAATTAGCTGAAATTTGGCCCTGTTGCGTTCACTTGCACTCCATGCGATATTCAAGTGCCCTCCATTATACATGAAGTGTTGAGGCTTATCAGCCGTACAAGCTTTTATCCTTCCAAGAGCGTCGAGTACTGTGGGCACCGAAAAGCTCGCTTTGGCTGTGAAGGAATTTGCGGCCGTTTTCCACTTAGGCTGTGCTGCGGCTTTCTGTTGCAACCGGCCTCTGTGGCCACCGTGTCCGTGGCAGGCAAGCAAGGAAAAGGTCAACGCTGAGTTTGTTTAAGAATCAGATTTGTCACGGCTGTGCTGCACCGATGACTTGACGTTCTCCAAACAACAATCCTCCCACTAAGTGGTCTACACCAGGAATTCCTGTGTTTGAGTTTCCCCAGGGACAGTGGTGGCTCAGAGCTGGCTGATTCTTTATTCAGCTATGGACCGCTGGACACACTACTTACCTTTCCGCCAGGTCTTAGTCTGTAGAAGGTGCTCATCACAGTTAAAATACCGTGCGTGTGTGTGTGTGTGTGTGTGTGTGTGTGTGTGTGTGTGTGTGTGTGTGTGTGTGTGTGTGTGTGTGTGTGTGTGTGTGTGTGTGTGCGCGCGCGCGTGCGCGGCCAGGCATGGGCGCACTGCACAATGATTGCCTGTGACATTTGGGTCTAGCTGAGTTGTTCATTCCCTCAAGTACCTGCCCTTGCATGTGCCCATTCCACAAGCAGTGTCACAGCAGGTGTGTGGATTGGCCATTAGCAATGGAGGATTGGGATAAAAGAGAGTGGAATATTTCTGCCTTTACAAGATCATGCAGTCACCCCAACCATAACCAGATAAACCCAAGTATAGCAGGACTGATTCTTCACAGAGGACTACTCAGTTGTTGTTATTGTATGAGACGGCCAGTCGATTGAGTATTCCAACAAAGAGTCCTTAGATGGCCTGAACCCTCGCTCCAGTATTAGATTATACGTTAACAGCAGTACATTTGTCTCATATTACCACGATCATCGAACGCTGACAGGATGTTTTGTCCCACTTTCGCAGATAAACTTCATTATCTTCATCCATATAATCAAAATACTTGTGTCAAAATTGAGAGCTCACCAAATGAGGTACTCAGACTACAAGTTCCGGTGAGTTTGCAAGCTTTCAATGCCCTGATTGGTTATCTGCTACCTTGAATTATTAATTGTTGTTATTTTACCTATTATATTCTATGAATTTTAATTTCTTTCTTTCTTTCTTTCTTTCTTTCTTTCCTTCTTTCTTTCCTTCTTTCTATGTTTTACTCAACGGCTCTGTCTATCTCTCTCGTATTAACTCTTTCGCTCCCTGTCATCCGCCCAGGCTGGCTAAGTCCACTCTGACCCTGATACCTCTGCTGGGAATCCACTTGGTGGTGTTTGTTTTTGTGACTGACGAGTCCACCCAGGCCACCATCTTTCTGCGCCTCACCAAGATCTTCCTTGACCTCATGTTCACCTCCTTCCAGGTCTGACCCCGCGCCATTGATAAACCTAACGTGTTCTAATAGCCTGTCAGCCCATTACAGTTCTGAAATGGCCTTGATAACCAATTTTCTTAGCGGCCACTGCAAGCAATGTAGGTTTATTGTCAGTTGTCAGCGCCAGAGTAATGTGGTTAGTGAGAGTTTAGCGAGAGCCTGTAGTTTGCGTCACTCAAATCTCTCTCCATTCCGTAGTTCTGAAATGTTGAACTTTTTTCGTCCTCTTCGAAATGTAAAGAATATGGTAGTTATTTTTAACGTGACAAGTGAGATTGTATAAATAAACAATGTTCTCTTAAAAAAAACGCTAACTGGCCGACTCACATCGTGACAAACGTGGTGTGACACTGTGTCAAGTAGTGCTGCTGCTATCTGTCAAATTCTCTCCCTAACATCGCTGGAATTGCCCTGATGATGCGGTGCTCTCTCAGAGACAGAGACACGGCTTATGGGAGACCAGAAAGAGAGTGAACAAAAATCGATCAAAAGAAGAAGTGTTTTGACAGGAAATCAGATATGCAAGCTGGGGAGTTACATCTGAGTCATTATAGAAGGCGTCTATCTCCTGTCACTGACCTCAATGGTGGGACATTGGAGCTGCCGTTCAGCTGTGCTTCATTTGGAAAGGCTGAGGCTAACCGCACACGACCGCTGTTCTTCCTGGTGACTCATGAGGCTTGATCGTGTCTTGTTGTGGGACGCTGTCCGTTGCGAGACGCTAACGTGAGACAAAATGACACCAATAGTTGCTTGTCGTCTTAATCTGTCATGAAATGTTCTCATGCTCAGGATTGACTTTGAGTTTGATGTGTCCTCAGGGTCTGCTGGTAGCCATTTTGTACTGCTTTGTCAACAAAGAGGTGAGGGTCCTTGTTTATCCAATGACACTCAAGTTCATGCATTAATAACTCTTTTTATATTATGCAAACACCATAGGAATATGGCCTCTTTCCTATTTGTACATTATATAAATGTGGCCTCCTGTCACTACTTATACTAAATGAAATACGGAGAATTCCAACTAGGTTTTCTATGCAAAACACTTTTAATGTGTGCTCCTATCCAATATGACACACCTGTTTGATAAACCTTCGACGATTTACCATGAAATCAAACATACAAAAGGCATACATTTTCATAATGTATAACTTTTATTAATGGACGACAAAATTGACACATTTTCCTTCCAGGGTGCTGCTTTCCCTTTAACAACGTTTCCGTGTGTTCAGGTGCAGTCGGAGATCTCCAAGAAGTGGAAGCGCTGGAAGCTGGGCCGGAACATCGAAGAGGAGTACCGCCACACTTACTGCCAGCCCCCGAACCTCAAGAGTGGCAGCCTGTTGGGACACGACACCCAGCTGTCCTGCCTGAGCGACAACCCCGCCCTGCCGCCCACCTCCGCCTGCAGCCCCGAGGAGAAAGACCTGCTGCTGGTCAGCCACCAGAACGGCATGGGCCGCGGGACCGAGTCCGCGCCGCCTCTGGGAGGGGACGGCTGCCGTGGCAGCTCTCTCACGGGGGACGCCTCGTCGATGAGCCGGGGGCAGTGTCGCCCGCCTCCCACAGAGAACGAGGAGAGCTTCTTCTGAAGGATGATGGAGGACGGAGACGGGTGTTACCTGAGCAGGGGCCCTCTGCCAGGCGGGTCTTTTACACCAACTGTGGCCCCCTTTGGCGAGGTGCTGCTCCAGGTGCCGCTGAGCTAGGTCAGGTGGCAGGGGGTCTGTTTTGGAAATGGTCTTGGCCCGGCATCAGATTGAAGAACAATCTCTGCCCTCTAGTTGGACTCTTGGGATGAGCCTGCCAAAAGAATGGATACATGCTTAGTGGGTTGATTTCAGAGCAGACTGACTAAATATTTGCAACCCTATCCAGCAAGGGGAATGGAAAGGAACACATGCCATGTAATATATTTTTGACTTTAGTCCTATTATATGTGACGAATATGACAAAAAATAGGAAAGACAAAACGCAGAAACCTCATTTATTACCAAGACAGGGTTTAGCTATGTGCTGCTGTGTTTGCAATTTGTTTTGTGGCAAGAGAAACTCCACATGGAAAAACTATCAGTAAACAAAATAAAAAACACCAATACCTTCAAGAAAATGAAATGAGGCACAAATCAAACCCCTGCTATATCTATCGTTGTTCACATGCGCAAGGATTTCACGAGATTCTCTTGGTTCATTCTGCTTTGTTGTCAAGAGCGAGAGAGACGCACACCAACGACTTGTTGACTCTGACCAATGGGAACCAACGCCCCCCCTCTCTCTCTCTCCATAAAGCTGACCACGGTAACCATGGGAATCTGGCAGCTGCTGTAACCGGGTCAACATGGTTCCCTATAGACTTTCTAAGAAGTCTGATGGTGGCTTGGAAAAATCGTAATCCATAAGCTATTATTGGGATGAAGATCCTCACCAACCACTTCATATCCCCCCACATTCATATATTGAAATATTTTCGTGAGGGAATATACTGACCAAAGGCTTAAGATGATAATGCTCTGCAACATTGATCATTCATTTCATTCCAGAGGTTCTAAAGAATTCACTGTGCCATCTGAAGGTACACCATGCAATAGATTCACATAATACAGCTGCCCTCTCAACCCCACAACTCCACCAATACTGAGGGGAAAAACTGCAATGTTAAACTGTGCAGTCAAATCAAGGATAGACCTATGACCCGGTGGAGGACTCTTAAGTTCAAGGGCATAAATGCATCAAGTATTCGACCATTATCCATCACCATGACCACAAAGGAACAAGTCACTTCTGTCACGAAAGCAGCTTTCCCTCTCTTACAGGAATTGCATTGTTGTCATGTTAAAAACAGTCTTTCAATGTCTGCAAGCTGTTCAAATGTACAGTAATGAGCTGAAGTGACGTGACGTGTTGACTGGCCACACCCACCAATGTGTCCCAGCAGGGTGTGATATCTCAGCTATATGCCTATGTGGTAGTTTGACTTGATCCAATCTCAAAGGGGTCATTCATTGACATCAGCCACGTGGCACATGCTAGTGTTGGGCCTTATCTTATTTTTTTTAAAGCATTTGGATGTGTAAACAAAACACCGTTATCGATCTAGAATTTGGTGCGGACTAGAATCTTGTAGGCCTGCAGGAAAAAGACATTGTTTGTATCCCCCTGATAATGATAGTGTTGACATGACAGTTGCACCACATTCTCGACAAAACGGTACAGTTGTGTGGGTGGGGGTGGTGGAAGTAGGGGGGGGATTAGCTTTTTATGGCTCTTTGAACAATATTAATTTATCATCGGTACATTTTTATAATGTGTATGTTGAATGTCAGTGAGTTATTTGGTTTTTGCTCTTAATGTGTCTGTGTGTGTGTGTGCTTGCGAGTGAATTTGTGGGCAAGAGAGAAAGCGACTAAGCTCATATGTGCCTGTGTTGCTTTGTATTATCTACACACTAGTAACGTGAGTAGTTGTGTGAGTGCTTTTCTATTGCTAGATGTTGTATGTATGCGGAGAGGTGGGTCTCACCCGGGAACGATGTGGAGGCGAGGCTCAGGGTGAATCAGAGTGGAAGGAGTGTTGGGACCACGGCCTTTCCGTTGGATCCACTCGGAGGAGCCCCGGGCTGATCTGGTGCAGCAGAAGGGGCTCCATACCAAGCACGCAGGCCAAGGGGTTAACACTGACTCAAGCCTACTTCATCCTCCGTCTGTGTGATTCATATAAAAAGACACTGTGGGACGTCAGGCCCACGGAAGGTACGAGGAATATTAAGAAATCCAGCGAAAACCCCTGTCCTCCATGACTGACGTTATCCAAAGTATTATCTCTCGATCTAAGAGGAAAAAAAACACCTAGCTTTTTAATCAAATCATGTCAGCTTTGATTCTGTGCTCAGTAGATTCATACGTTGGTGAGGGGAGTTGCCATGTCGAATCAGATTACGGCCAAATCAAATCTTTTCCGGTCACACTCAACACTCACTGTGACTGTTCAAATAAATAGGACATACTGTTATTGTGAACAGATGGGACAGGTTTTGAGGAACGGAGCCCATACATGTATAACACGGAGACGATGGATCGCGACAGTGAACCACACAGTATAACGATGGCTTGGACGTACCGTGTGTGTTTCTTTACTGCTGGGCCCAAGATGTCCAGATAGCATGTCGCTCAAATACAGTATCTTTTAGTCCTTCCTCACCAAGCAGATTCACACGGTTGTGCCATGGGGATGTTCAGGACTTGTCTTTAGTTGAAAACATGTCTTACTTTGCGAAGTTATTTGTTTATTTTGGATTCCTAACCTGGGTCACTCCCCTTTTCTGGACCAAAGTGGTTCTGTATGAATGTATAATTTCTAAGCCCCTAAAGATCTACATGTACCATATAATTTTCTCTCAAAGTGGTCAATTGTATATGTTGTGTGATATACTGTACCGACAGACAGACAAAAAGTAAGGAGAGTCTCTTGCTGTAAATATATATTTTCATGTGCTCTGTTACCGACTTCTGTCCATGGAAAAAAAGAGTAAATTTCTGTGTGAAACATCAGTTTGCCTTCTTGTGGTTGCTTTCCCCCGTAAACTATTTCGGTTTTTTTCCCAGATAAAGAAGACAAAAGGTTTAGTTGAAATAGAAAATCAATGGGATGGTCAATGGCGTAATCAAAGCAGGATTCTGTGTTCTGTGGCTGCTTTGTGGTCGGTGAAAGGTGAGAATTGATTCCTAGAACTCCCCCTGTTCCCTGTACACATATTTTGCCAGCAACCATGGAAAAAAGCCAGTTTATGCTTCAGCCGGGCATTCACTCTGGCTTTAAGACAACAGTAATCCTATCAGGACTGCTGCAAGTGCAGTAATAATCCCACAGTGGCCATGGTGACCTAAACACTGAATGATACACTTTGATGGAAGCTTCCTATGCTATTGTAACAGAACAGGGGATTAAACCACTATGAACACAAAAAAGATTATGTCTTTCATTGTCTTTAGAGCTCATGTCGAAAGGGGGGGGGGGGGGGAAAACCCGATGGTAAATGAATTGCGTGAAGTGGCGTGGGATATAAACCCGTATTAATGCTCACTCCCTTTTAAGGCGGTTGGCCGTGAGAGCGGGGCTGTTGATGTCTTGTGTTTGTGTGGCCCTGAAGGCACTATGAATTATTCCTGTCTGGCTCCGCTGAGGCAGGCACTCCGGAGCTCCGCGGCTGCTCCTGCCACTGTCGTTTCCCAGCAAAGACATCACAGCCGGGGACACCAAGCAAGGAGACAACATATGCAAGTCCACAATGAATATTCAACATCTTAACATGAGTTCAGAGGGCTAGCGATATTAAGAAGCATAAACGTAATCTGCTCCTCCCTGCTGTGGAAACGTATACTTGGGCATGATTTCAAACAATGTCCGCTGAAGGTATTTGGGTGAGGTTTACAGTACCAACAAAGAAATGATTGCGTGTTGTATTAACAATGTATAATATCTACAGTTAATTTATGGCGAGAAGTCCAAACCCTGATTGGGTAGAAGTGACATTGCTGTAGAGCATGCAGGCACGACTACATGTCCATTACCACGTTCCCAAATGGAAATCAAGGCCCCTGTGGCAATGGAAATTGTGTGCATATTGTATTTGTTTTCTGAAGTACATGATAAACAGAAACACTTTGTGTGCGTGAATATGTATGCATCTGTAACTGCGCGAGCGCGTTCATATGTGTGTATGTGTAGTCATGTGCATGCATGTGCATAACAAACCTCAGTGTATCAAAGCTGTGTTGTGCACAACACATGTTAAAGTTATTATTATTATTATTATTATTATTAGTATTATTATTATTATTATTAATAATAATAATAATAATAATAATAATAATAATACTAATAATAATAACAATAATAATAATAGTAATAGTAATAATAATAATTATAATTGATTGCATTCGATATAGCGCTTTTCTAGACACCCTACGCGCAATAACTGCATGCTTTTGATTTGCAGTGGGACTTCAGGGTCATTAGTTACCCAGTCCCCTCTCTGTTTCTAAGGGACTCTTGCCAGGTTAAATTCATTCACCATCGCCTGACAGCTGGCCGTGGGCATTGGACACTGACAATCAGAACCCGAATCGGTACATTATTCTGTTGCATAGCATTGACTGATTTAACCCACAACCCAGTGCTGTAAAACTGTATTTCAGGAGCTAACTATATGTGATGACTGTAGGCATCTACATCTCACAAGCTAATGGCTGTCTGCCAATGATTAAAGGAAAAAAGGGTTCATGGCATCTGGGTACCGTTTTTTTGTCAAAACCCTTGGCTGCCTTACTGAAACATTGTACATAGAAGCTCTGATACTAAGGTATAAAAATAAAGAACGAGAGAGAGCGAGAGGGGCTCTTAAAAGTCATCAGCTGCGATTAGAATCTCATGCTATCATCACACCGTCTGTCTTGGTTACGCAAGCGAACAGCACATAATTTTATCCATATGTACAATCAGGGCTTTTTAGTCTGTTCTCTACTCTCTGTGAGTCTCTGGCCCTATTTGTCTGTAAACTCTCTTTGGTCTGCCAAACCAAACAAATTAAATTAGCAAAGTAGCTATGCCTGATTACAATTTAGTTCAAAACATATCCTGCTGTCAATTCCATCCATACACAGACAGTGAAGCAAAAATCTAGACTATGCTTTTTTTTTAATTGGTGTTCATCAACAAGTAGCATCTTTCACAGAGCAGATTATATTTATATTGTATTGTGTTGTATTCTGTTTTTTTCTATTCTATTCTATTCAATTCTATTCTATTCCATTATGCTGACACTTAAGAGTTTATATACAAACACATATCTGTTATGATAAACACCGTGCCAGTGAATCTGCCGTCTTCTGTGTTGTGATGGAGACAGAGGGCTGCTCTCCGGGTAGCAGAGTGAGGAATCACCCATTACTGCTGGCCTCCCGGAGAAACAGTGTGCCTTCCCATCCGAGAGCCAGTGTGAAGGGTCTTATTCACAGGCCAGACTGGGCCGCTGTGGGATGCAGATTGAGGCCAGGGGGCGTCTCACCATCTGAGGGGTTGCTATGATAGGAGAGGTTTGTCCCCATTCATCATTGTAAGAAATGGTGGACACGCATCCAAACATCTGACTTGCCTTGCAGCCGCGGAGCAGTGCTGAACTCAGCTCAACCGCATTGGTATTCCCAACGTTACACCGCTCACCCGCAAGGCATCTCGGCACGACTTGAGCGGTCGCGATCGCCCCATCTGCCACGCGGTTGAGACGGGGAATGGAGGGCCCGCGTAATGCAGTGTTTTTCATGCGGAACAGAAACCACGTCTCAAAGGCCCTTACCCCCCCCCCCCCCGAAACCTGAAGCAGTGTCATCAACGCGGCTCCAAACGAGATCTATTAGGCGGGATGCGCGGGAGGCAGACCTGGAGACGTGTGAGAGCGGAGCGGAGCGGAGGGAAGGGGCGGTGGTGACGGGAAGGGGCGGTGGTGACTCACACCGGAGGGACACCGTGGAGCGGGGGGCCAGTGACGTACGTGCCGAGACAGACATGAGGACACCAGGTCCCTCTGGGACCTGAGAGGGACTCTGATCCACGTGAAAGGACTTAGCCGTGCAGAAACCATAGGCTCCCCGGGAAACGTGTGCCTTTTCCTCCAGTGAATTTGAAATTCTGTGAAATCAAACATAACGAAAGGTCATGACCTCAACCTGGGGAACTATTTAAACATTTGGTTTGTTGTTATTGGCCTGGCGATATTTTCCGTTGCACATCATCTCTTAGCAGTTTTTTTTGTCTTGTTTGTATATAGCAAAGGACAGACTGGTTACGTGTTCATCATAACAAAAACAAAGAGGAGAAAAAATGCTTTACTGGATCAGAGAAGAAAGTTGTGGAACGTTTGTTTATCCCTTGACCTTGAGGCACTTTAAGGTGGACAAACCTCTCAGCCACTCACACACTCTGCCAGGTCCGATGAACTTCAGATTAGCAGTCTTGGGGGTGAACAGGGTCGTCCGGGGAGGTACAGGGGCTGTCCGTAAGGGTGCTTGCAGAGTCAGTTGGTTAAGCCAGAGGCGTATTGTGCCATCCAGGATGTAGGGATGTCAGAGGGAGGAACCTTCTCATGTCCCACATTGTCTGGACCTGCTGATCCTTAGCAACAGATTCCAAATGTCAGATACCGTGTCCTTTCGACATCTCTTGATGTCTCCTTACCTGCCATCTCCACAACCATTCTAGTTTCACTGGTAATCCAAGCAGGGCTTACTGCAAAAAATAGTTGAACACATAGATTATTGATTTTATGACAAGTTATTTTATTTAGATATATTGGTTTAGTACAAATAACTTACCAGGTACATTCGCCCTTTTTAATAAAAAATATTAGTAATTGTAAGTAACTAAGCGTGAATTAACGGAACTAATATCTGAATTTGATCTTGATGGTTTAATTTAAATGATCATTAGGAATATTGTACATTTTGAACTTTTTCTCGAGATCAAGTTGGACAAATATGACTGGACGATGAACGTAGATTTACTGCTCCTTTGCTATCCCACGGAGAAGTACCATTTGATTTCAGCACAATTCAGCAACAGACTGCAGAGGTTAGAATAGATGGTTACCATTAGCAGAAGAACGCAGAGACAAATAATGTTCCCAAATTCAAGTTAAAAGTGACATTGGGACTGTATTTATACCGAGATGAAAACATCCACCTAACAAATGGTCCCGTTATGTTCTCGTTATGAAAGACAATGTGCAGACAGAAGATACATTTATAGCTCACATGAAATTGTCTCTCATCCTCACATTATCATTTCCATCAAACCCATGGGGTTAATAGAAAGGGGAGATTAAATGAAGGAAATTGTGGGACAATTCATTTCACACTTTGCCTTTTTCTCTTTTTCAATTTTCTTTAGGCAATGCACTCTACCAGAAATAATCCCAGAGGCACTGGAAAGACCTCCTCCCTCATCACTGACTGTCAGTCATTATGGCCATTGAATCTAATTACCTTCGTAGGTGGAGCATTAGCTTCCAATTGAGAATGTAGTTGAACCACTCCAACCCCTCTGAACAAAAAGGCTGCCATTGAAAATTGAAATATTCCAATGGTAAATGGAAATGGTAAATGCACATCAGATGTGTGAGCGTGATAAGTCTAAGAATATGATTTGTAAAAGAGAAATATGCTTTCAGCTTATCACATTTTTGCTACACATAGTCGGAAAGAGAAGGAATAAATCAAATAGGCTTTGACTAGAAAGAGAGAGTGCGTGCAACAACAACATCACAAAAAAAAGCAGCACACAGACCCACACACACACACATACACAAACCCACATACACATTTATACCACACAAAACTCAAGGTGCGGCTGTTATTGTGCGGAACATTATATTTATAGACCTAAGCTAACGTGTAGATATAATAATGGAAAATTCACATTTTTGCCACGCTATCAGGCCTGCAAACAGCCCCGGACCATGGAACCATTCGCCAACCCCTTTTTTGCTTTCCAAAACGGCATGATAAGGCCTTCCATATAGCCACCCCTGTTTAGATACATGGCCAGCTCACTTCATTCCTCCTTTCACCCATTTCATCACCTCAATTTGCCAAAGGTTTGTTTACACCTCTCTCTAGAGCAGCTACTGCAGTTGTGGTTTGCAGAATGCCTGTCAACGCTTAGTTTGTGTGAACAAAAGCACTAGCTTATCCATCCTGTAGAATGGGCATATTACGAATGTATCACATGTCAAACCCGTCTCCTTCATTGCTCTACATTTGAGTCAAACTATGATTTCTGACAGTTCATAGAAGAACAAAAGGACCTCTTCTAGATTCCCTCTGCGTGTCTAATTGACTCCACCAAAGATGGTTGAAGTGCATTGAGACGCAGTACTGTGGCCCGCTATACATTATGCATGTCTATTGTCGACAGACAGCTCAGGCCTCTGGGTGAGCCACAGTGCGGCATCCCTGGAGAAGTCATTGAGTGACATGTACAGCTCAAGGGCGCATTGGCATTGGCGGGCCCTGCAGATTTTCAACTGCTAGTCCAACTACTTTGTAGTCGCCGGTGGACATGCTCTTTCACATCTCGCTGACCCATCAACATGCGTGGATCCTCCGAGTACTGGTCAACTTTCCAAAATGTTTTGTCAGATAGCTATCCTTCCACATCCATTCTTGAGATTGCGCTATTATAAAAGCAATTCTGTCAGGGTTCAATTAGCGGGGTTAAAAAAAGCCATTGTGGTTTTTGGTTTTACTTTCTGGACACTCAGTCCCCTGGACTAGTAATAAGATTCCTGGTCAGCCCTCTGGGTTGAGGTGGACTGAGTCTTTCTCTAGTCTTAGCAACTACTTTCCAAACCCGCAAAGAAACAGCTGTCACGGTCTTCAATACACACGTAATTGCACTATCAAAAGGTCTAATCAGACAGACGTAGACTGGGGTTTGGATCTCGATAAAGCATTTACCTCGGGAACTTTTAATGTCACACCTGCCAATGTAAAAAGGGCTAAATGGACTGTCTCCTCATTTTTCGAGCTGTCACGTCGGAAAATACACGGCACATGCTACCTCTCAGTTGGGCTCTATGTGCGAGTAAGGCGTTAACGGCCTTTGAAAAAGGGGTCACACAATAAAAGGTGTCTGTGGGAATTGAATGACTCTATCTCACTCCATCTCACTCTATCTCACTCGCTCAAATGTGGCGTTGTGAACGAGGACTATTCCAAATTTGATCTGTAAAACAGACTCCAAAAAACCTTGGAAGGAAAACCACTTATGAGAATTGAATGCGGCCGCTTCACTGGTAAAGATGGGCGGCGAACCACCCGCTGTCCCTGTTGAAGCCACGCTCCCTATCCATCGCAGCATGTTGGTGCTAATGCCCAGGATCCTGCCAGAATTCCAAGCATCAGTGCGGGCCTGGCAATTCGATTGACGTCAATCTAATAGTACCAGGGCTGTGACCCTCCCTCTGCTAACGGCATTGGCCGCATTTCAGCCAGGTTACACAGCGTCACCCCTTCATTAACTAGATTAAGTGATTCAGGGCCAAAACACGGGATGGAGAAAGAGTGGAGATCGTTGCGAGATTTCCTGTTTCGGTGTGTTACGTCAGGACTCCTGTGGCTTGACTCAACCCTCCACAATCAATATGCCACGTGACCAGGCATTGACCGCTTGACCATTCGTGACCCGCGCACAATGGACTTTGACCAGATTGTGCCCGGCTAAAAATATCAGAGGCTAGTTTAGCGTTTGCCTGAGGGGCAGACCGTACCACTGTATGTACCCCCCCTGCTCCACGTCCTTGTCCAGTGACACCTGAAGGAGACAGTCATTTACAGTATATTCATGATAGTCCCCTGGAAACCGAATGGCGACTGAGTCATTATATGAGATGGAGAGAAGTGGTGGCCTAAAGACTACGGGGAGAAGATGGAGACACAGCGTCGCGGAGGCACAAAACACAAAGATGGCGATAGAGATTTCTGTGTCTGCTCTGGCGGTGTGATTAACTTGGATGGGCACGCTGAGCTCCGAGAGAGACCGCTCGGTCCCACAAGGCTCCACACTCTCTCTCTCTCTCTCTCTGAACAGCTGGAGCGTCCTCGGAGAGAGTTTCCTGGTAAGTGCTGAGCAGAGCCTGAGTGGAGACAGAAACCCTCCAAGACTCATTCTCTCTCCCCCCCTCTGTGTCCCTCCAGCGCTTAGCTCACACTCATTTCCAGCAACTTAGCCTAAGCATGAAGAAAGCCAAGGTAAACATAAGCGTGAGGACAGGGGGTGGGGTGGGGGAGGTTGGGGGGGGGGGGGGGGGGGGTCAAAGGGATTCAATTCATCTTCCCCACCAGTTGCCGTTGACACCAGATGCGTTCTGCTTCTTATAGGTGGTGTGCAACTACAGTGTATACCTGCTCAGTGAAGCTCACCTGCACATGGGAGAGATGAGTTTTCACAGCTGCACAGGGAGATTGCCTTGTCCAATAGGTTCTGGAGAGCAGCCATTTGGAAATGTTCATTCCTGACAAGCCAGACATGGATTGGTGCTGTCCATGTTTACAGACAAGGTGGCGGTAGGGACGGGAACTTGGCGGACCAAACATGATTAATATTGCATTACTGTAGCTTTTCTCTCTATCCGGGGCAGAGCAAGGGTTCTGACTAGGGGCAATCAACTCACTCCCCACAAACTTTCAAAGTTCAGTGCAGTTTTCAAATTAGCTGAAACCTTTATCAAGAAAATCTATAATACTAATATTCACGCACCAACAGTAGCACCCTTATGGCTACAACATACGCACGTACACTATGACAAACTCTCCCTCTGTGAGTTCTGCCTTTTTTTCCGTTTGGCAGACATTGGCCAGGTAAACCCGCTATCTATCTCAGGAATAGCGGATTAGCCTGCTCACGTGAGACGTTGATGAAAGTATTACAGGAAGTGTACACCGGAGCATCTCTTGAGGAGCCACAGAAACAAGATGAGTGAAAGCAGTCCACCTGTTTGATTTTAATGTATTGCTTTGGCCAGTTTTGGTATTTTGGTTGTTGTTGTTCTGTTATATCTTGGTTTGCATTCACAAAAAAACATGTCAACTGTTAACACCCTGCAGAAATGTTTAGTACTTGTATGCACGAACAGGCTGGGACCTGCGTGTCTGCTAGGAGCTCCGGCTTAAATTGCAATTTTTCTTGCAGATCATTCCATCTCCAGGGTTAAATCTCTTTCCCTGCCCTCAATTCCCCAAGGTCCTATCTATAAAGGTAGATCAATATTGTGTGATAGGCCTATATGATGGAACACACCATGGTTTACATCATTGCTGTCCTAAACATCTGGACAAGAAACCCATTGGACCAACCACTCACACATTACACTCAGTATAATAACACTTGGTGAAATGTGTTTTCTATTTTCTCCTTGGATCGCCAACTCAAACTCACCTTAATGGTTGTGAAAGAGTGTTGTGTGATCTTCATTGAATTATCAAACGAGTCGACAGATCGTCAATGACTCTTTACACATTCACAAGATACACAAGATGACCCACTAAAACTAGCCCTCAAGTCCACAGACAAAATATCTGTGAACAAATAAAGAAACTGACACTATATGACATACCTCTGAACTTACTAAACAAAGATAACAGCTCTGGAGCAAGTCATGGTTCAAAAGTTAGAAGAAGCGTTGTGACAGGACTGTAACGACGACATTCGAGGCCCCCCTTCCTCTCCCTCCGCACCGCCCCCCGTGTGATTCCAGCATCCGTTTCCACAGGTTCTGTTAGTCCACTTCACGGTGAGACTCTGGCGGTAAAGATTTCTTGTAATGATTTTTTTTTCTCGAGCAGGTAATGGCCGAGGAGGAAGGCGACGAGAGGGCTGCACATGACACGGCCTCACTGTCTCCACGCTGGCTTTTCATTTTCTACGCTGACAGCCGCTCATTTGTACTTCACACCGTACCATTAGGCATACCGTACGCTTTACATGAGCAAACACGCTATGATATCTGGGGAGCATCTTCAAGCTTACGTTGTTTGCTTTTCATGCCGTCTGAGAAGATGCAATGCATGCGATGGTGGTTGTTTATGAATAAAAACATTGGGATGAGCGATGAGGTCGAGGCCAACTCGGGGTTTGTTTGTGTAAACGTGTTTCTGCTTTAAATAAACATGGCAAAAGAGGTCAGGTGGTGAGGGAATAAAGATAAATATTTTAGTATTCTCTTGGAAACAACAGCTTATTCAATTATAATGAGAAGCAATGCAAAGTAATTTGATTTATTTTAAATCGCTAGGGGTTTTAAATATAAAGGTGATTCTGATACACATAGTCAAGAGCTTCATCAGACATATGGAGAGATAATACTTCTTATTGCATTCGAAGATTGAATATAATTTAGTAAGTTCGATACTGGTGTGACAGACCATTGCACATTAAAAAAGAATCAGGCGTTGTTTATGCCTTTATTCACATGGTTATCCTTGAGTGGCACTATGTCTTTAATATTCAAAGGAAACCAATGTCCTTTTTTATTATTATACATAAGACGAACAGACTGACACATTTACATTTTATACATAGCCTTTGTTTGTTAAACAACCAACACACACACACACACACACACACACACACACACACACACACACAGAGTGACCTATTAAGTTCACCAATGCTTTGCATTAGGACATCACATCCTAAATGCTTAGAATTCCGTATGAAGTACATCATTATATATTTTTTGTTGCTTGATATACAAAGTCAAAATTGGTTCACCACAAAACATTTTCAGTTTTATTTAAAGGCTTTCCCCTGGGGCTCAGTTTTTAATTTGCAGTGCTCGGAGACAGATGATTGCGCATCTCAATTGCATATTGTAAACACACACGCACACACACACACACACACACACACACACACACACACACACACACACACACACACACACACACACACACACACACACACACACACACACACACACACACACACACATACATGCCTGTACACAAATGAGCAAGGCAATTTCAGTTTTTCCTTTGGAATTTAAAAATGAGCTTAGACCTTTTCGTGCTTTCCTCCCAAGTTAAGTGGAAGAGCCAAGTCATTTTAATGGAAGAAGTGTGTTGCCTCCTGGGCTTTATGCAACATTATCACATTAGAAACATTTATTAAGAACCAAACACAAGGAGTAGGATGATTATGTAAATGTACTAGGCAGTCAAAGGCCAGCAAGGTTAAACTTCATGTCTATATATTAGTAATATTTGACTGTTACCATTTTATTGACTATAAGGCAACATTAGATTTTTGCACATTGTGCCAACCTTCAGCCTTCGAGTTTAGGACAACTGTGTGATTTGAATGTAAATGTCATTTTTAACTTTAAAATTTAAAGCATCAAATGTATCACCGCCGTGGTTGCAAAGGACTCAATGTGTTCTAATTTAACATAAGTCTTTTTTTATTGCATAAGTTCAATGAACCGCAATCCATAATTAATACAGCACACTATGGTATGAGAAATATTTCTTATCTGACAACCTAGTTTGTCAATTAAAGGAATTTGATAAATGGAGCACTAATCACTTTTCTCATTTTCTCAAAAGCAATAATTGTGTTTTAATGTACCCGAAATGACTAGAGCATCATTAAATGTCGGAAGGTTATTAGATTTACTTGAAATACGAGTGAATGCTAAATCAATTCAGAAATACAGAGTGAAAGACCATTAAAATAAAAAAATGAAAAAATCCCTCGTTATCTGCCAACAATTGAGGAAGTTCCCAAAGGTTCCCTCTCTGAATGACAGGATGAACATTTTGTTCTATCACTACACTCTGTAGCGTGAAGAGGAGCTGACGTCTTGGCATGCTATGAAAAGAGGGAAGTTAGCTTTGGATGGCCTTGTGAAATCCGTCAGGATTCATGGACAGCATGTGGTTCACACCTCATTGCTTACGGAGTGGGAATAATGGAGCGGTCCAAGGCCTGCGGGGTGGAAACGTAAAGTGGGATAATCTCCCCAGCTGATAAAACAGGGCCAGCAAGTCAGACAGGAAGATGGCAGAGCGAACAGCTGCAGTTCTGGATTTGACTTAAGAACTACTGTGTCAACATTACCTGTGTATGTGTGTGTGTGTGTGTGTGTGTGTGTGTGTGTGTGTGTGTGTGTGTGTATCTGTTTTTGAAGCAGCTGGTGGTTAAGGGCTAGTGTGTGTGTGTGTGTGTGTGTGTGTGTGTGTGCCTATATGTACGTACTTTATCTCTATATATCACGTTTATGGCTCTGGATCTGGTTGCTGATCTGCACAGATAAAACTAGACGCCCAAATATTGAGTGCTTTGAGTAGATATTTTATACTAATTGTGTCTTGAATTGCAAAAACCCCACATAAATATTGAATTGACACAAAAACTTTTCAGATATTAATAATAGAGTTTATTTTGCAGCAACACAAAAATGTTTTAAGTCCAAAAAAAAAATATTTGCCTTGAGCTACTATATCATTAGACTGTACAAGTAAAATATTAATCACAAAAGACATTTTGGCATACAAAGAGGAGTTATTGTTGTTTTATATTCATTATGTTCTTGGTACATTACATGCTGTACAATAAGTGCTTCTGTAGGATAAACATTTGGGCCCGGTTTCCCGTACAGGGATTAAGCCAAATCCTAGACTAAAAAACGTTTTCAATGGAGAATCTCCATTGACAGTGAGATTTAGTCTAGAACTAGGCATAATCCATGTACGGGAAACCGGGCCCAAATGTTTTACCCTGCAAGAAATGTACATATGGCTTGGTATGGCTTGGTATGGCTTGGTATATTACGATATATCGATAAAACAGCTTTGGCCCTTTCAAATGATTAACAATATTTCAAGCAAACAAAGGTCAGCTGTTTGGACTCCAGAGGATATGGCCAGCCCCATGTCAGGAGACATCCCCGCTAGCGGAAATAGAACTCTTCCTGATTTTAGTGACAACGGGGACAAAAATGCCTGCGGACTCAGGTCAACCCATCTCCACAGAACCACACAGCTGTGACTAACACACAGGCAGCTCCGCGAAGTAGCAACCAATTATTCACAAATGATAAAAAAAAGAAAGGCATGTGTTTTGAGAGGGTTACATAAAGACTTGGCACGCCTCGCATTACTGTGCCATACACTTTACCTCTTTCTTCTCTCTTTCTTGACTGCAGTGTTGTTGTTTTTGTCCTGAGTCCCCAGAGGAAGCAGAGCGGAGTAGAAATGTGTAGCACACTTGAATGAAAAAGAAAATAGATATATTTTAGTCTACATGTTGAAGGAAAGCAGTGAGGGAGTTTTCTAGCTATGCTCCCCAGGATTCATGATGCCAAACAAACAAACAAACAAACACTGAAGATGATTACACTTATATTATATGTATGCTCTAAGCCCCCCCCCCCCAAAAAGAAAATAAGCTTTGTTCATTTTCCACTCTCATGCCTTGTCTCCACTCTCATGCCACTTTCATGCCTTACCTTCTCCACCGTGGAGGTTCTGTGAGGTCTCTTGCAGTTATTTTGAGTCAGGCTTTCCCCCTCAAGGTCTTTTCCCTGATCTCTTCCAGAATTAACAGTGGAGCGTGGTCATGGCGTGACACCAGCCTCAGCCCTGACAAGATGATTGTCATGTCGACCCGGAGCACAGGGCGTGTTCCACTGTGTTGTCCCCCAGTGCTCCTTGTGATAACCACAAGCAGGTGGGAAAGACTCCGTTTAAATTGAATTAATCATTCTGGATGGTTCTGTCTGCAGCGTTAGACTTTCCGCCTGGGGACTATGAAAAAACAACACCGTGATAAAGTGGTGACATTAATGACAACATTAAATGTGCCAGCAGACCAAGGAGTGCATTGAGACGTGTGGACCAGATTTGATCATCATTCTATCTTATTTAGTACTTCCAAACATAACTAAGAAAAACACAGATGCTAAGCAATCCAATTACTTCAATGTATTTTTGCCATTATTCTTAAGTAAAAAATTTAATAAAATCTGTACCAAAAATGAAATGGCAAAACATTATGAGAGCCCTCCTGTCAGCCTTGAGTCTCGTGGGCCAAACGGGAAACCTGAAAGAATGTCTCTTCTTGTCCCCCCAATCACCAAATTAGTTTATTTGTAGCCATAATACCTCTTGGTGACTTGGTATAGTGGTACACTAGCTTCACTGTCCGTGACTCTTACAAATGATCTGACAGAGCTTAACATACTGTAGGTGCAGGATGCTCTCTCGCCCCGAGTTTTTCAAGACTGACAGTGGAAAGAGAAGATGCTTGGAGTTTGCCCTCCAAGAGTACACGATGCTTTACCTCCACGTACCCAATGCAGAGTGGGCCTGGACTTAGTGCCAGCTGGTAATGCTCAGACGTCAATGGGGCACAACGGCAAAGTGTGAGCGTAAGCCTCACCAGACCTGGAAGCTCAGCTGCAGCCACCTCTTGACAGCCAGATCTCTCTTATAGAGGGGGGGGGGGGGGGGGGGGGGGGGGGTAGGAGTCACAACGTGAGTTGTGAGTTAGTGTGGTAAGAGACATGCATGCAAAGGAATTCACGAGTCCTATTAGTCCAATTCAGACTCACTCTATTCGCCTTCGTATTGCTCTCCTTCCTCTCTGCCTCTACCTCGTGCACGCTCTCTCATCGACATGCACGTTCACGCACTCATGCACGTGCTCTCACACGCGCACTAAGACACAAACAAACCCAAGCCCACGCAGGGTCCTTGTCGGTGGTTTTCAATAGGCCACCGCGCTGGAGAGCGGTGAGCAAATGTCTTCCGTGGCGGTGCATTTCAATCATAGTAATTGATCAATTAGAGCATCAAGAGGCTTGTTGTCCTCCGGCGAGTGGGATTAATGGGCCTATTAATTTGATGCTGAAGTAAGCAGGGTGGCCATGAGGGTCTGTTTGGTAGCATTAGAGCTAACATGAGGACTGAGGCGGCCGAGTGTGAATGGGAAGGACTGGGAGCGGGGTTTCGAACAGTTCTCGGGTCAGTTTTCTGGTTAGTGGCAATCATCTCCCCCGGGCTCTCTGTCGAAAACTCGACCGCCGCAACGTTTTTCGGTCAGACATGTCTGGGAGTGAGAGCGGGGGTTTTCTCATTGTTCCTGCTTCTGTTACCTCGCCGGGATCATGAGCCATTCTCATGCCCACTAATTGTGTTCTGCCTGCAAATCAGTCCAAGCGCACATGCTCGTGCACACACACACACACACACATGCACGAACGCACGCACACACACACACACACACACACACACACACACACACACACGCACAATATTCACAATATCCAATCAGTACAAGGTTACCCTGATAATTTATACAGAGGTTCCTTATGCATATTGGATAGTGTAATTTACCCCCTAGTATTAACATTAGCAAAAGCAAAAGTGAATGCTTGGCCCGTTCGGAATTGTGTGCCAGAACAGACCTAGCAGCACGGGACCAGCATGTGCAGGTGAGCCCCAATGTGCCATTTTGAATACAACAGTGCACCAACCTCGTGACCCGTTGTACACGGAGACGGGTAGGCTCAGTACTCAGTAACAATGTACCAACGGCTCCAAGCAGAGCTAATGGCTGACCTCCATGTCCCCGGGGACCGCCTCAATATCGAAAGGGCCAAGACGTGAGCAAAACAATATCACACTAACCAGCCCCTTCCGCTGTCTAAACGGTGGAGGTATAGTGGGCTTGTAATGGCCCAGTTAAAGACATCAGGAGAACGGACTCATAGTGGAGGTTTTCAGACATGACGAGTGACGACTGCCTTTATTTAAAATATGCGTTCACAGTTTTCATGTTCTGTTCTTTTAATTTAAAAATCCATTTCCACCGAATGGAATGGGCCGGAGGAAAAAATATAGACTGAAAGGAAATGAGGGTGATTGTTTGGTAATGGGTGTGCACACAACGCTGTCAGTCTGTTCATATATTAATGGCCAAAGGTCAGACCCCAGGCACATGGACAAGAACTAAAGTGGCCAGAGGAAGGTAGCAGGCTTTACATACAATGGCCTGAAATGACTGTTTGAACCGAGGGTTCAACCCAGTCGTGCGTAGCAAATAAGAGTAAAGAGAAGAGACAGACAATGCTTTGGTGACGTTGGAAATGCCACAATCTCTATGGGAATATGAAAGGCACAATTGGTATTTTGTTTTGTGTGTGTGTGTGTGTGTGTGTGTAACATGCTAAAGCTTGATCTGGATCGTGGCACATAGGATCTACTGTGCTAAGAACATACAGTTTGTGTGTAAGGCTTACAGTACTCACCTGGCCCCTATGCCAAAGAATTTCAAATTGGTGTATCTCCTTAGTAATTTACTCTCGCTGGAAGAATGGATTCACCTTTCCGAACACTGAATTGTACTGTTGTGAGTTATTTTTATTTTTTTTACCAGGAACAAAAAGCCCTATATTCAGTTTACATTAGGCAGGCTCTTTGGATCAGTTTTGGTTTTCTGGCTGACCTAGGGAAAGCGGTTTATCACACCAGTAGCCAGCCATTAGCCAAAGTCACTCAAATCCAACGCTTTTGATTAAGGCAGGCAGGGTTTTTCTTTGGGACAAAAATATGTTTTTCATGTCGAAGGGGAGTATGTGGTGACATTGACACTAGAACGTGTTAGAGAACTAAAGTACATTAGCATCTGGGTAGGTGGTCAGTGCAATGTATCCTATTGGAAAGCAAAAGGCAATTTCACCACACAACCCACAGGACGAGTGGGCTGAGGAAGCCAGAGAGAACGTTGTGAGGAACATTATGCCTCTTCAGGACTTCAAAGTCACCATCACAATAGAAGCCAGCTCAGCTGAACAGAAACCTGAACATTGACAAAAAGATGATTACGTCGCCATAAAAAAAGATTAGGATCAATGATTTAGGGTCAATTAACCCAGTGAACTCAACACGGAATAACATTTTTTAAAGGGTATCACGTGATCAACCTGTTTTTTTGCTTGTTTTCATTTATTTTTTGTTGTTGTAATTTATATATATTCTGCCTTTAAACAGGGCACTGCTGGAAAAGAGACCTGGTCTCAGTCGGTTACCCCTGCATCAATAAAATTATAATAAAATAATAATAACCTTGGATATCCACATGGAAGAATTTAGAAAGCCCCAGTGTCTCCGGTCAACTAAAGAATTAATAAAATGTCCAGTTGGACCACTGCTATCATTGAGCACAAGTCTGTAATTGTGATTTTACAAATTCTAGCTCGCACTGTCAAATATACAGTATATTCGGGTAATGCCGAATTATGCAGGTGTGAGTGTAAATAAATACAGCATTCTTTGAAGAACAGCTAGAGAGTTGAGTTAGCCAGAGAGTGAGAAAAAACAACAACATTTTATTTAACCTTCCCTGGAACAGCAGGAAAAGAGAACAGTATCACCTCTAAGCCAAAAAGACACCTCATCTCTCAAAATGTCTCTAAAAGAAAACCTGCTAACTTCTAGCTGAATCCTTCATGCACATACTCTAACAGACAGACAGTTTAATAGCAACATTTGTTATAATATTTATCAAGTCACAAAGCAGAGCTGAGATTGATGAAACAGACCTCGGGCTTCCTAACGAAATGCATATCTTAGAAATCATCTGTGCTTTTACTCCTCATTATCAGCCTCCAGTCCTCCTTCTTTTCTCGTTCCGTGTCTTTTTGTCCTTAGACGTCCCCATTCTCAGAGACAAACACCGTTGATGTTATTTAGTTCTAACTGTGGCTCTGTCAGACTGCGTAGGGCCGCCATCATTCAGGCAGTGATCAATTGGTAGACAAACACACGTGGTCATGTACCTTTGAGTCTGCAATGAGGTCAGCTTGATCCTGATCTTCACTTACCGGGTTTCAATGCTTCCACTGATACCAATGAGCAATTGTCCTCATTGCTTTTTCCCTATGCGCGAGGTTGAGCATTCCGCACTATATTCTGGTGAGTTGAAGCAGGGTATGCAAAATAGGGGACATGAGTAGGCCTGAAAAAGCCAATCCGGAAGCAGCGATTCAGAGAGTGTATCAAGTGTATGCGTATGAGAGTGTATGTAGTGTGCCTAGCTCCCACATTTCATCCCACCATATTTTTCACAACTTTTTCAGGAGGTGAAAGAGACGACTCATCGTCTCTCATCGTATGGGCAAATGTGTCCGGCCAAGCAAAGCAGATTGTCACCGCTGCCAAGCATGAAAAAGAAGTCTTGGAGATAGCATAACAGAGAAAGGGGAAACAGTGGGCAACACATTATCATTGTTTTTGTAGTCTTTTAACGCATGGCTACGTGGTTTTCTCTTTATAGCTCTGCCACATGCAGAGATTCCGATATCAACAAGCGTTGAGGTTCTCAGGAAAAAAGTGTTTAGGTAGATAAATAGTTTAACTCACCTTATGTAAAGGCATGAGAGAAATCAAGGAATACTTCGATGTGATGAAAGACCCGAATAGCCGCTCATCCTATTGCTTCTCCTCTGTTGTAGATATCAGTGCTGTGGAGATAATGCTGCTTTTCATTCCACTCAAAGAATACATCATATTGATACGTCATGTCATTAAAGAAGCAAATTATTTAGTGGTTTATTCATGCCTTGGACTATGAAAGTGTGACTCATGAACAAAATAAGAAAACATGATCTTATTTCATTGCCAGAGGTTTTATAAAATTCTGTTCGAAGCTGGATAAACTGCAACAGAACGACCACACAGTGGTTAAGTAAATAGATGTTTTTCTTTGTATCCAAAGTTCATAACCATGGTCATTCAAAAAATTTACGTCATCTTTATATTGCAATTCGTTCCTTCAAGACATTTGCAGAACATGACATGAGGCGAATTTGTTCAATTAGCGCAGAAATCTTCTTTTTTTTTTTTATATATATGTAGAGGTTTCTGGATCAGGTTTCCTTGACGAGACTGAATGACCTTGAACATCATTTACTATGAAATGCGACGAATTTTCTTCGAATGCTTTTGGAGCCTTGACAGACTCTGACGAGAAAGGGTTGGTTTGCGTACGTTTTAGAGGTACAGCAGAGGAATGGAGCCACTTGAGCCAACATGTCAGCAATTTCAGACAAATTTTTTTTTATAAAAAAACACAATGCATGCAAAAAGACTGGAAGGTTGTGGAGTACACCCAACCAGACACTCATGTTCCCATCCACCATAAGTGCCTCAGAGGTACACTGACGTGAACACAATAGTACGCCTCACTGAAAGCAGCGAGGGAGGCAGGAGAGCGGGAGGCCACTGTTCGAGCGACAAAGAGATGGAGAGAGATAATTTTACCCATCCAACATCGGATATATATTTTGTGACGCTTTTAATGGAGTTGGTTGGTATATCGGTTAGCAGCAACAATGGATGCAATATATAAACACAAAAGGTAAAAGGGAGAAGCTGTTCAAAGAATAAAAAACACAGCGATCAAGCAATTTGGTTAATAATTAAAGAAAATTATCTGCAGAAAAACAAAACTGTTTTTCAAATTGTTACTACCGCTGTCTGTTGAAAATAATCCTTCCAATCCCTCTCAAATGGAAGAATGAGAAATATCCATATAATCAAAGAAAGGAGACACCAAACTTATAAAAACAAATATTTAGAAGCCTGTATTATGGAGGTGCAGGGACTGCAATGACGCAAGCCGTATCCATATTTATTTGCCAGGAATGTGTCATCTACCAAGAGATTTTCTTGTGCATGTTTGTTTTTTAACTGTTTTTAACCGTAAACCTTGCCTCTGTTTGGGTTAGTTGTGTGAGTCGTCGTGGGGTAGCAATGTGCTCCATGTGATAAGGTCTTCTAATACTTTATAATGTTGTGATACCAGTTGAAGACGATGGGTGCTAAGAAGTGTAACAACAAAGCACACGGCATGGGAAACACCTCCATAAAAACATTTCAAAGCAAACACACGTTATCTCTATTCTGGAAGAAACCATTCGATATTTTAGATTAGTCACGGCTGTTTTAAAGCCAGCCGGGGTTGTCTCGGTCTCCAGTATTTGAAACCTTCAAGTGCTTTGTAAGCTCTGGTCGTGTTCCAGGTATCATCACTGAATTCCATTTCTGGCGAGACCACACACCGTGAACTCCGAGATATGGTATCCTGTTTCCCAGCCATATCGTCATAATGTACTGAACTAATTGTCTCTTGCACCGTGTGTGTGTGTGTGTGTGTGTGTGTTCGTGTACGTGCTAGAGATAATCACGTAGTCTGGGGTATTGTACATCAGGCACATTCATCCCTAATGGATATTTTCCACTGTTCTAGCAGTGATAGAGTGCCTGATAAAACATGCAACCCAAAGACAAACCTGCACTCTCTCCATGTGACCAAGAACATGAAGTAAATGTGAGGCAGCATTTAAATGACACGCTAACTGTTAGATTGGCATCTGTTATCTCATTTAGGAGAATGGTTTACTGCTGCTATTGCAGTTGCCAGCAGAACTCATAGGTCATATTGATTTGCTACCAAACATCTAAGAGTCAAGAGGATGACTAACAGACATCTACAACTCTAAACAACCTTATGCCATCCTTTTTGAACGAACGTCAATATTTAAGAGTTGCAACCCAGAAAGACATTTGCGAACGTAATAAATAATCTCCAGATCATACATTTGACTAAAAATATTTGGCTGCTGGATATCCAACACCATTAATCATCCAAGAGATGGAACCACGTTGACAAAGGGAATCTGACCCTGCCTTCACCCCTAAAGAGGGTGCAAACAGAAGAGAATGTTTGACAAGAGACCAGACGCGAAGAGAGCAGATCTAAGCCAGAAAGGACAGATTCAGTGCAGCGGGTTACCTATGTGGCATGGCAGCATATAAAACATATCGGAGCGCTGAGCACGATGGATCGCTCTTCCCTGTGGAAGCCCACATATCAAAACTCTATAACTCTCCAAACTCCAAACATACTCGGTGCTGGAGCCAGGTTCACAATTAAATGGTGTACTGGTCATGCTATAATAATAATAGTATAATAATAGTAAATTAAGTGTTAATACATACTATCTGGTGAGGTTTTCTTATATACAGGTTACACAGCTTTGCTGAATTGGCCAAACAATTTACATCATGAAATTGAATATGTGTTGTTTCCATCAGCATCATAGCAAAAATCCTTAAACCGGTAAAAATGTATCTGTTTCATTACAGCATAACAAACGCAATTCCTTAATACTGTGAAAAACACCTTTCATGGTGTACTCCTTTCAGTGTAACACTGTCCCCTTGAGGCTAGATATGGACAAGGCAGCAGGTGACAACGCGTACAAGTAGGGGGTTTCTTCAAATAAATTGCAACAAGCCAAAGGTGGGGTCATTTCAAGGTAATTTCACAAAAACATCCCTCTATCAATAGCTTTTTCTTCCTTCTCATTTAGTCACTATAGGTGAGGGTTAAATAACACTGAATATCACAAATATGAAATAGTCAAAAAGAAATACCACTCAATAATATGGATTTCTCCAGTTTGTTGTCGACGCTTTTCTTCAATACAGTGTATCTTAAATCCACTGTCCAGCCAGTAATATTTGCTACTGGATTCCACCAGAAACACAGACATCCCCAGCACTGTGTGATGCTATAAGGATCCGGCTTCTTTAGTTTCTGAATGTGTTATTTAAATACCTCTAACTAGAGAGTTAGCTCCTTCCTGGTCTGGGAAGTATCAGTCTTGTCTCGTGGTCCAGTCGGTTGTGTTGGACTCTTGGGCCTCATAGAATGAGTATCACCAGCCTCTCTCTCTCTTGGAGTTCTCCTGAGGGAGGTGACCGGACCATGTCTGAGTGGAAGAGGTCAACGTTCACAAGCATCTCTCAGGTGACGACAACTACACCAAAGTGCTTCTTCAGCTGCTCAAGGAAGATGAAGGTGAGGACCGTGTGTGGCATGAGACGGATTGCAGCTGGCACTAGACCCTACGGATCGGAATGACAATTACAGGCACTGTTATAAATGGGTCACGGTTTAGGATCCTGCAAAAGCTCGCACATAATTTACATTCATTTCCCAAATAATTGAAGACTCTCACCTTGTAGAACCCCTTCGGGCCCAGCTTAGATGTCTCTGCCAGGCAGTGAAGCACCCCCTGACACAAGAGAAATCAGAGCTCAGAAACGTCCCTTCAATGAGGCTGTCTTTTCAAGTGTCACCCCCAGCTACCTGACCCATCAATAAAACATCCATGTGTCAGAACAATGATGGAACGGCTGATGGATGGCCCTGTCAACCAGTACTGACTCCGTCGAAAAGGGAACAGAATGGCTGCCCAATGGGTAGAACTGACAGCGCATCTCGATGTCAGAAAACCCCACACTCACCCCATATTCCCCATTGGAGTTCATTAGCCTGGTTTTCATGACGTCCAGCGGTTGGCACAAGACAGTGGCACAGCTTCCCTGAAACCAGAAAAGGAATTGGCAATGTTTATTGGCTGGTAGGCTTTAATATGGACGAGAATGGGACTATGATGTCATGAAGACTCACTGCAATGAGGCTGACCAGGAAGTGGGTCAGAATGTTATCAGTCATGGCACCAGTGGCCAGGACCAGCTGTTTGGTTTGGTCGTAACAGGCAAGCTACAGTTACAGAACATTTGATCAAAGTTTAATTGAGTGCGCTAGAGAAATTACACTAACTCTCAGACTCATTGTCTATACCCAAAATGAAGGACCTCACCTGCCCAACAGTGACCAGCGCACCTCTAGTAGAGGCCATTGTGGCTCCAGAGAACAACTTATTTAGTCCTTCTGTAAGTAAGCAGACATATATTATACAAGTAAGTTACTGTTCTAATCAAATAGACCCTTGTTCAATTATCCATAAAAGTCTTACCCTCTTTCCAAACCCGGAAGAGTCCGTCTAGTGCATGGGAGTAGCTGGTTGAGACAATAAAAAATGCTCATGTGTACATAAACAATGAAGACTTAGCAGGATACATGCTACTTATTATACATGACTTATAATACTAAAAGAAAAGGAGAGGAACTCACTTTCTCCTCAGCTCCAGAGGCAGTTTTACATCATTTTGCATTCTAGACAGGGTAAATACATTAGGAAACATACGTTTTATTTTTGTGGGTTCTTTTTTATATTTCATAAAATGTATTTAATGCAACCAAATCCCATTGGGCATAATAAGTCATATCCTTTCACACCTACTACAGAATGAAAGGTTTTACTGGCATCTACAGGGCAGACACACAACAACAAGTGAAACATATAGTCCATTACATTTATTACAAGAAAGAAAGCCTATCCTACTTTTATCCAATGTGGAAAAAGTTCTATTTTATTATTTAACCCTATAGACTGACCCACGTGACTCACCTGACATTGACCAGGTCTGCAGGTGTACCAATGAATCCACCAGCAAAGCCTGCAGAGAAAGAAATGGTAAGAGGCCAATATAAATTGTAATGAAGTCTACCAGAAGGCTATATGACTACGACTATATGAAATAATATAATAATGACCTCCAAAAGAACCGATGAGAACCTTCTGGTAGAACGGAATGGGACCATGGTTACGACTGGATATCATGTCCCTCACACTCTCATAGATCGCAAAACGCGATAAAGAATATGTCATCTAATAAAGTGAGAGAAACAGAGTGAAATACTGCATGTGCGTGCATTCACAAATGTATGTTTAGTCTGTATATGTGTCTGTGAGTGTGTCCGACCCACCTGCCGACATAGTGAGGCACTGAGGCCACTATAGAGAGCCAGAAATCCCTCTCTCCGCACAACACTCTTAGCCATGCCCATCATCTTCATCCTCACCTCTTGTTGAGTCTGTAAGTGTACCTGCATTGAGAGGGAGGTCCAGTTGGGAAACAATGACAAGTGCGCCACAATTCAAGAAAAAAAAGTGAGTAACATTTAAAGGTATTCTACTTATAAAGTTAACTTTAAGTAGAATAAGGTTTATAAATATGTTATAAACATCCATTCTAAAAACAATCCATCTGATCATCAAAGCCTGGATGGATTGTCTGCTTGTCTCACAACCCAACTAGATTTTTTTTTTTTATAAAGCAACTTTAAGCGGTCACCTGTGGTTGTAGTCAAATTATCGATTGCCACAAGGGGACAGTCTATATTTGAAACGACAAAAATATCATGAAAATCTTTCGACAATGTGCGCTCTTTTTATGTTGCTTATTAAAGGTAATACATATATATATATATATTTTTTTTTTTATATATTTTTTTTAAACTAAAACAAAAACGAAAAGCAATACATCTCGCAACCTTAGGCCAATCTTAACCCATTTGGGACAACACATCTAAATAAAGAGCACCATGTGCACGATAGCATATACCTACAGAAGTGTGGGTAAACCGTGCTGTATAGACAGGCCTACCCCTTGAACGCGGCATTGACATATGGACATAGCAACTTTTGTATATTGATCTCATGGATGTATAGTTTAAAAGATCATCCCCACCTTTATCAAATCCAATGGATGTGTTAAACATGCAGCTGCGCTGGAGGAAACTCCACCGAAGTACCAGCGCGAAATTCGGTTCTCCGTCATGTTTCAAGGTAAACGCAAAACACACAATAAGTGTCGTCCTGGTGTTTCTGTTCCGACTGCAGCTCAGCCTTGCTCCTCAAATCTATGGAATTAACGCGTTGAAGTTAATCTCCAGCGCTGTTTGTGATTGGTGGTATGTACCCCCGACACCAGGGCTTCCTGCAATTCATTTTCAGTATTTCATCGTATGTGTGGTGGACTAAAATGTTAAAAAGCAAGCATAAAATTATTAAAGGTGCAAACTAAACTACTAAGCAACGTTGTCACCCCCACTCGCACTTGTGCGTCCCGACCGTTCTGAACAGGCGTGTTTTGAAGGGTTAGAACGCCTCGCTGCTCCATTCATTCGTATTGGGTGCAGCTGGTTTATGGGTGGACTTGTAGGCCTACGTGACTGAAGTAAAAATAGTAAGACAGCTTGAGACTTGCTAGTGTTGTGGATGTGAAACTCTTCAAAGATAGACCCTCAATATGGGACTCGTGCCAAATGCTTCCCAAGGGGTGAGACCCTCTAATTTTCCCTTAAATGACGAGTTGAAGAAGCAGAAATACAGGGGTTAAAATATATAAAACGAAAGAAAATTTTAAATTGAGTGAATCCCGAACAATTTACCTATCCCTTTTGTTTTGCAATTTTGAAGCCAAATGCTACAGCAGTGCTGAAAAAAATGCTTTCAGTCAGACTGAGTGAGATGATTTTAAATTAGCAGTGGAGTAACATGAATGGGGACACAGGCACACTCTGTGCTGACTCAAGAGGTGGTCTGAGAAGGAGTAGACCTGGCACTGTAGAGAGAAACAGTAACTGGATCACCCCACTCCCAAGTCTGCACTGTCTTGAAGTTTGACCAATCCACACAGTAGAGCTTTGCCAAAGGCCTAACATTGGAAGAGGACCAAACAGAATACCACTGAATTAAACAAGAGTCGACAAAGAATTAACTGAATGATAAAAACAAACACAAAACATCACAACAGCAATTCCACACTTTTCTCGTTCTTAATAAGTTCTACGGATGTCCAATAAGCAATGTTTGAAATGATCTTTCAATGGATCACTGGCTTTGCAGAACCAGTCTTTGTTAGCGCTTTGCTTTTAAAGTTGTACTACCACCATACTAGCAACGTAATGGTCAGCCAACCCATGTGGAGCTATGCATTACATCCATTTAAGAAATACCAAATATCAATTGCAAATTTTTTTTACCCACATTGGAAAAATACACAAATCCCTTAATAAAAACAGAAAGCAGAAGGTAAACCTGTATAATTAAACTTTAATCACATTATTGTTGATCCTAAGAGCCATGTATTGACACCACGGTCATCAATCAGTATTCGATAACATCTTCATTTCACCGCTGGACAAGCACTGCTGCCAGACAAGGTGCGTCATAAAGACAGACTGACTGACCTAGACCCAGGCCATCGTTTCTGTAACCCACTGGCTACCACACATAGTATCAAACAAACAGATGAATCGACAAACGGACAAGAAGGTGGCCGGGCGGCGAGTGTATTCAGGCGTTTAGCCTCGAGTTCAGTCTGTGAGTTCTGCCGCCCTGCCAGACATTGGTGGAGCAATGTGGCACCGTCAAAAGGCATATGTTTTATTTTTATTTTTTTCTGCCCCCCGGGTTCCATTCTTCTTTGTTGTATAAAAAAAAAGAAAGAAAGACAGACAGACAGACGGAATATCGGCATGGGCTGCCAGATGGCGGAGGGACGGGCGGCGTGAACAGCTCTACTCCAGCACAACCGTGCCTCCCGCTGCCTCCAGGGCTGTTTTCAGTTTCTGTGCCTCCTCCTTTGACACGTTGGCCCGGATCTCCTGAGGAAGGGACTCTACCAGTTTCTTGGCCTAGGAGTGGAGCGAGGGGATGGGGAAACAAGAGGCAGAGTGGCCTGGTTATTGAAATGATCAGAAAGGACTCATTCACCCAACTGAACAACACATGTTTGTGACCTGCCTTGGTTGTCCTAGCTTGGAGAACATAAATAAGAAGCAAGATGACATTTTTGTACAAAAATTATATTTGAAAATATCACATACCTGCACAAGATTTAAGCCTTGTATGCAATTCTTTACTTCTTTGATGAGTTTCACTTTCTCAGCTACACTCATTTCTGTCAACTTTACTGTAAAATGAGTCTTCTCTTTCTTGACTGGTGCTGCATCCTCCTCGACCGCCTGCAAACATGTCAGGCCATAGATAAGCATAAACAGACACACCAATTACATCAGAGCTATACTTTAAAATCCAACACAATGTCTAAAAGCAATCTGACAGATATGTATACATCACCTGAGCTGCAGGGGCTGCTGCTAAAGCACCCATTGGCATCATACCAACATCTTGAATGTTTAGAGTTTTCTGTGACGAAAGACATGATAGTTATTGAACAAGGCACATTGGATGGATTAATTTATTTTGAGATCTAGCAATTATTAAACCCCTATATTGCCCCACTGGATAACTGATAGTCCTTGACAATGGACACCACGATCACTGGAATTGAACTGGTTTAACTCATGTGAAGTATCAATAATGTCTAGAGCACAGCAATTCTTTTCAACAGTTTATTAATTTGAGTTTCTTATCACTTAATCTGAAAAGGTACATAATGTGACTACACAGATGTACCGACAGCAACACGCAGGTGAGAATGAATAAACCCAATCGATGCGATCTGTTCTAAGATGTATGGCTATGCATTTCAAGTTCTCATTTAAAACTCTCAAACTTGTGAAAAAACGAATTTATTGTAGAAAACAATGACAATACAAGTTCTGCTCCAGGGTTAATGACTAGGATAGAATAGGTTCACGTAGTGGAACATTAATACACAGTTTCGAGGGACATTTGTGGTCTATCCTTTCTTACCTTGAGCAGCTCGTTGAGGTCTGACACCTCTAACAAGGTGAGACTTGAGATGTCATTCACCAGCTGCTGGATCTTGGGGGAATATTGTTTGGGGGCACCATCGAGAGGGGGAGCGGCAATAGCATCAGACGGTCTGGCGGGGCTGGTCTTCAGTGTTCTTACAGCACACAGTGCGGTTGTCTGGAGCTCCGGTCTGTTAAAAAGTAACCATCTTTATTGTCTCAAACCAAAAAGTAGCCTAATGAACCAGACACATGGAAACCTTATTGACAAAATTGCACCCAACAAGGACGTCCTTCCATAGGGGATTTGGTGCACAATAAAACCGAAAATAGACTAACTTACAGTGCAAGTAACCAGTTTCACAAGAAAAATATATAGTTGGCAAATTGTCTAGCCTAGTGTCAAAATGTTGCTGTCTATGGCCTTGGGATTTTGAATAAACGTAAGGTCAAAAACCATAGTAAACTAGATCATCTTTCTTATTGTACATAAAAGACAATGACCTTGACTTGACTGTTGACAAATAAATCGCGTTATTTCATTCATTCATTCATTCATTCATTCATTGCACTTAATCACCGGTCAGTTTAGCCTTGTAAATCCGTGACATTGGATTGGGATGTGTAATTACTGATACTGTGATACGGTATCTTAACTTGACGTTAGATGTTTAGCTTGCTGTACCAGAGGATAAAAAAGATACCGCAAAATACCTATCCATGGCGCACACTAAAGACATATGCTCCGAACTGCTGTTTAAGATTGGACCCTTCAATTATGTTTTGCAGCCCAATTAAGTCGGATTTTAGATTCTGTCCTTGAGGAGCTCAGCTCATTTTACAGTTAGCGTTAGCATTAGCATTAGTATTAGCAAGCTAACGTTAACGTTAAACCATACCTAGCTTGCTAGCTGTCTGGCAAATACATCTGTATTATCAGACAAGTGCACCGCCGTAGGTAGCACTAGCCCATAGCGTTCACCTACCGGTGTGTTGATGCTGCTAGCCGCAGCGCAGTTCGAATGCAATGCCTGGTGCAGTACATCTTCTTTGATACCCCAAACAACCCCTGAGATCACACCGTCCTGGTCTACACTTTCACACACCACCAGTACTCCCCCTAGAAGTCTGAAAAGTCTTCCTCAATCAAAAGCACATGGCGTCCCCCACTCTGCTGCTGACCTACCCACAATGCAATGCAACTGTTAAGTAAGATACAAAACTTTATTAGCAAATCACTGTAATAAACGCTTTTAGCCAAGGAAAAATGTTGGACAAATCAAACAAGTGTGTGTGTGTGTGTTTTTGCTACGGGTACACCTAAGTAAACGACCATAACGTTTTAAAGAGCGGATATTCATGTTCAGATATTGTGGAAGCCAAGGATACCTAATCTCACCCACCACTAGATGTTCACAGTCCCATTGAGTTATATGGTGGCCTGCAAATTTAAATTTCTGAGGGGCAAAGGGAACTAAATTATTAATTAAGTAATCTGAACCTGCCATAATGTCTGAATGAGAAGATGTCCCTTGGCAACCATGAGACATTAAATTGGAGAATCTGGGCAGGTGAGCAATACCACACAGATTTTACAGGCTGACTCTTGCTCATAAGCAGTTGTCCATTAAATCCAAATTAGATTTTGCCTAAATCAATGTATGTATGTCAGTACTGTAGTGCATTACCCAAATTTCTTAATTAATGTAGCATTTTCTTCAGTAGTGTGACATAGTATTGTTTGTGTGCTGGAAAATGCATTTGTCTAAATAAAGACAGTTTAAAATGAAATCATGAAATAATCTTTCCTGATCCAAACAAAGATAATGGACAATAAAACAAGATATTTATTAAATATACTCTTAAAGATACTTTGAAGTCAGACAGATCAGTATTATTGAGTAAAGAAGTCCAAAGATGACAATTTAAAAGTTACAGAAGCCACTGATTGGGTGGTTGTTACATGCATGCAGAACATCATGTACATCCTGCCAGGCATATCCACCATTCCACATCTTTCTTACAGGAAAAAAAAACTACTGACACCAGCACACTGAAGCAAATGGCAGCCACCTATAATCACACTATGGATAACTCTATCCACAATACATCCCATTGTTAGGCATCAACCCAGGCATAATGGATCATACGTCCACTAGACAAATTGCAGTTAATCGTCAAGGAAAAAGCTACACGTCCGATGACAGTGCTGTGACTCCCACAGGTTGTGAACAGCCAATAGGGTTATGAGCAGCTGTGGATTGTGGAATTGAAGTCTTCCATTTGCTGCACCGGCACGTTGATCTTTAAGTAATCATATCACATAGTTTTAAGATAATTAAAATCCTATTTGTTGTATAACCCCCTTTTCTAAATTGTGTAGATCCTGCCTCTTCGGGCACTGTCCAATTGCAAGTTATTGTGAAAGACACTAAAAACCCAATGCACTACAAAGCATTGCGGCTACTGTGTGTGTATGTGTGTGTAGTAGAATAGGAATGGGAAATCTATATTGGAATGTCAACTGGGAAACTTGTAAGGGGATGTGAACTAGTGTGTTCTTTCTCAAGCTGTGCTTTCCTTACCCAACAACATTCTTCCGCCAACCCGAGTGCATGAAACGGTGCAAACAGCTGTCAATCAATCTCCACAAAATGCCTAGGGATCATTTGCAGTGTAAATAATAAAAAAATAAACACATGCAACTTATCCTTAAAAAAATATGACACAAAAGATGGTTACATCGTGTGATTTTCTTTTTTTTTTAAACGTTTCGCATCCTATTCTCATTAATTTCAACAATAATACCACTATTTTTTAAGCTTAAGCTATTTTGTTCAGCAAATTATGTTAATAAGGAAATACTACATATACAGCAGATAGGAGGAAGGTGTTGACAGCATCTGGGATATAGTCCCAACCTCTCAACACCCCCACTCCCACCCTCTGCTCCAGAAAGAGGGAAGGTAGGGCCAAGAGGGTAATGCGTCTGTAACATCATCACAATATTCTTACATTGCCACAACATTACATCGAGATGGTAGGAACCCTGTGTGTCCAGGAGAGAGGAATGGGGGGAGGCTTGTTGGGTGGGTGTAGTGTGTCGGACCCCGAAGGGCAAGGCTGAAGCATAAATGGTCAGTCAAAGGAAATGAGCTGTGCCTCCACGCTGCCTGGGCCAGCCTGGGGATGCTGCTGCTGCTGCTGATGCTGCTGCTGCTGCTGCTGCTGTTGTTGTTGGGCTTGCTGCTGCTGTTGCTGCGGCTGAGGGCCACCAGGGGGAGCCATCTGGAAACCAACAAGGAGGGACACATCAGCCATGCTTCCTTGGGGTCCAACATAACATTTTGTTGTGTGGCTTAATGGTAATGTCATCTCAACGTTTGAGAGTGGAGGAAAGCAGAACGGACTAGAGTCTCACCTGCTGGTACATGGGCTGCTGGCCAGGCATGTAGGGCTGCTGGGGGGGCATGTTGGGGTCCTGCCCCGGCAGTGCGGACATCATGTTCTGCATGGCGTACGGAGGGTAGCCCATGTAGGCCATGCCGTTGGCGGGCGCTGGCTGGGCCATGGGGGGCAAACTCTGGGCCTGGGACACCGCGTTCTAGGAGGGAAACGCCGCCATTCACTTAATGAACGCTTGTTTTACTGTCTTGAGAAAAGACTGTGAAGGTTACTTCTCTGCTCAGACAGCGGGGGACTACATGTCGGCCAGTCTCACCTGGTAGCCCTGTGTGGGCGTGGGCTGGTAGTTGGAGTAGGCAGCGGTGGTGGTGGGCGGGGCCTGGCCGGGGGGAACCGGCTGCCCATTGGTGCCTGCCGGCTGGTACATGTAGGCCATGTTGGGGTCTGGAGACAGGAGACACCAACAACACTTTCACTACATGGACGGTAGACTTAGAAAGAGCTATCCTAGTGGGTGAGTGGAATGAAGCACTGCTACTGCTTACCCTTTCCCTTTGTTCTTCATAAACCGATAAGACAAATGGAGTAAGTATTTTTTTATTATCGTTTCCACCCCCACAAAAAAAAAGGGAGACAAAAAAGCTAACAAAAATGAAGACATAGTATTTTACTTTGTGGAAGCCCCCTCTCACCTGTCTGGGGCATGGCCTGGTACTGCCCGGGGCCAGGCTGCCCAGGCTGGTTCATGTAGACGTTGTGCATGGGCGAGCCCTCCACCGAGCCAGCGGGGCTGAAGGTGCCTTGGTAAGTGGGCGGCCCACCAGGCTGATACACCACCCCTCCTGGGGGCAAGGACTGCATCTGCACCAAAGCACATAAAATGGTACATTTATTAAACATGTACAGTACCGGTCAAAAGTTTGGACACGATTTCCCATTCACTTGAGTGGGAAAGTGTGTCCAAACCTTTGACTGGTACAGTAGATGGAAGTCACTTTTTGTCTGGCCACCGAATCTCATGTAGATGTACCTGGGCGTAGGGCAGGGAGAAGGCAGGCATCTGGGCTCTCATCTGGATGGTGTGTTTCTGCTGCTCCAAGCGCATCTGTCTCTCCTTCTCCTGCTCCTGGAGACGCTGAATGGCCAGCTGCCTCTGCATCTCCAGGTACTCCTACGAAAACCAAACGCCAGTCGTTCACACTGTCACACAGTTCCTAATGTACCAGTACGCACACATCGACAGAGACCACAGAGATCCAGGTCCACCCACCTGCTTCTTCTGTCTCATGATCTCTAGCTTTTGGGCCAGCTGGATCTGCCGCTGCCTCTCGGCCTCTTCGGCGGCGTGCCTCAGCTTCTCTCTGTGTTCGTCCCGCAGGGCGTTCAGGGCCGCGCGCGCATCACGCACCTGCGCCAGCTTATCCTGCAGCCCTTCATAGTACACTGGCCAGACACAATCATAATATGACCTTCATTTGTTTAGCGATTTTTTTAACAACGTTACAAAGTGCTTTAGCGTAAACAACACAAGGCAACAACAGTTTATACAAATGCAAGTGGAATAAATAACGCAATAGACATGAAATAACGATAATGAGGAAAATGGGTGGTAAAGGTTGGCCTGGAGACGCACACGCACGCACGCACGCACGCACGCACGCACGCACGCACGCACGCACGCACACACGAAGTGGACTCACGTCTCTTCTCGTCCAGCTGGTTGAGGATGTCCAGCAGCTGGGGGTGCATGGTGTTGATGGACTGGAAGAGGGAGAGCACGGCGCTGTCGTTGGTGATGCTGCGGCCACGCATGTGGTTGCTCTTCATGCGGTTGAGGAAGGTGGTGACGGAGTTCTGCAGGGCTTTCAGGAACTGCTCGTGGTTCTCCTCCGACTCCCCGTTCTGGTACTGCTGCTGGAAAGGGGGACAGGAAGTGTCACTCAAGAGTGAAGCCCCGTGCCCCAAGAAGCCACTCGAGACGATTTCACTACAGGATAAAGTGTGTGGATCGCTGCATGACCGACTTGACGTACTTCCACAATGTTGACGGGCTGGACTGGGGCTTGGACGGGCGCCGCGACCGGAGCCGGGACATGACTCTCTACGACAGGCAGGCTGACAGGCACTGGCTCAGCCAATGGCACTGGAGCTGGGGCGCTGGGGGTGGGGCTCTTGCGGGCCTCTTCCTGTTTTTTCTCCCAGTAGGTTCTGTTCAGATAGCGGGCCAGCTAGTATGGGACAGCATCAATATAATTATTCACAGTCTGTTATAATTCACTATTTATCAATGTAAATTAACGTTTTATTGTATTTGTACCTCTGGATCAACATCTTCAGCTGAGGGAGCAGAGGAGTTCTGAGGCAAGAAAAAAAAATATTACACATCATTACAAATATAAATAAAAAGTAAAATAAATCAAACCATGTTCATCACCATATACAAATGTGCATGGTTTTCAGTGAGCAGCCCTTACAATGGGTGAGGAGTAGAGAGTGCTGACTGGGGGTGCAGAGGAGGTCACCGGGGTCGGGTCGGCTTTGGGGTACACGGAGTAGGAGCTCTTATGTCTCTGTAGACGCAAAGATTCGAGGGCCAGAGTTTTATTATACATCAAAACATGTCTCCACATATGCGCCGGCACACATACATGAACACACAAACGCTTTAGATCTGTAAACCGACCATCCTTTCCTTCTCCTCTGCCTCGCTCTGGGACAGGGCGATGGCCAACTGCAGCTCTTCCTCCTCCTGTAGGGCTGCCTCGTCTCTCTTGGGGGGCATCTGGTGAGACAGGGGAGGGAGGTGAGACCCAGGGAGGGAGAGAGCAGGGGAGGGAGGTGACACCCGGGGAGGGAGAGCGTACAGAGAGTACAGTGTACAGAGAGAGAGGGAGAGAGAGAGAGAGAGAGAAAGAGAGAGAGAGAGAGAGAGAGAGAGACAGAGAGAAGGGGGTGGTATGCAGAGGCCCAGGAATGAGTAGGCAAGGAGGGGTGGGAAAGACCAGAAGGAGAGAGGAAAGGCGGCAGAGACATGAGTGACTTTGACAGAACAATAAAGCCAACTACAACTGCTATTTGATGATGTTACAAAATTTGAAAATGGCAAGAAGCCCAATTGCTATGACGCCCGAGTCACAACAATTTGCGGCACCTCAAATCATTGCATTAGGGGAATTTGAATAAGGACAGAAAGCGATGTCACACTCAGGGGCATCAAAGTTAATTGGAATACCCAAAAGGAGGAGACGGTAGGCGCGCAAGTCTGCCGCACAAAAGTGGGTCTGGGCGAGGGGGGCCGGTGTAGCTTTGATGCCCCGTGACTGTGACCGGTGGGTGGACATAGCTTCACTTACTGTTTCTTGGACCACTACCTGAGACTGCTGGGACAGTGGGCTGGTCAGGTACTCCGGGGGCAGCTCGGCAGGCCCTGCGGACGCGGCCTTGACCTCGCCTTTCCTAGGTGGGGGAGAGAGGGACGGGTGGCTGGTGAGGAGAGGGGATCAAGGGGGGGGGGTTGGGAACACACAAGCTGGTCAATCAGCGGCGCGATACAAAGCCGTTTGAAAAGCAACAAAACAGTGGACAGACACACCAGTAGACAGGCAAAGGATTAAGACTCAACCGATCAACAGTTCCCTACTAAACAGAGAGCGGGTGTAGTCCTAAACACAAATGCACCCACGTGGAAACACGTAATTAGTGAGCAAGCCTTGAAGAACAGGAAGTGAGCAAGCCTCGAGGAACGTTAAATTGAGCAGGCCTGTGGGCCAATGCAGCTGGGACACAGTATGTGGAGCAAGTAGAAACGCCTCCGTGAATCGTGACATTTTCAGAAAGGTTGCACTGAAACCTACGGAGGACGGATGTTTTTATTACTGGTGCTCTATCTGTATCCAACCAAAACACTACACGGAATTCTCTAGTGTGGGTACTCACTTGTTGAGAAGCTCAAAGCAGGGCTCGCACACACGCACTTCCTTCTCGATGCCAAACTTTGGAATGGTGGAGTACTTAGAGGAGCACTTGCCGCAGAAAATCTGACCGCAGGCTCGACAATGGTGCTAAGAGAAAAGGCATAGGAAACTGGGTCAACATCAAACACACCACTGACGGTGACAAGCAGAAAGTTAGCAAGCTGAATTACTCAGCAAAAGAACCAAATGGCCTCTTTAAGTAAAGATTTCAAGGAAAGCTGGCACACCTTCCGTGTCATCACGCCAAACTGAACTCTGCACCGGTGGCACTCCTCTGCGTCGGTAGTCTGGGGCCTGGAC
>JAPMUY010010023.1:0-20000 GCA_026901105.3 Galaxias olidus
CCATAAGCTCGACCGTTTGTCACCTTGCTTTTGCAGATAGAAAAAGGATAAGTGAGATGCATTAGCGTAGTAACGAGGAAAAATTATATTTATTTTTGTTTAAAAACTTTAAAGCGTAACAGTCATGATAGAGTTGATTTCTATGTTACACCTCTTTTAAACTTTAAAAAAAATTAATTGTTGTTAGTTCATTTATACATTCATGAGTAAATTTTTTACAAAGTCTACCTGTAGATTTGTAAAACATCAATCCTCCAACTAATGTCTTCAATTTAGGAAACTCCTCCTCAAGCAGAGCCACAATCTAAAGAAAAGTTAAATGCACTTGTCCACAGCTTTGTTTTTTTTTTTTGTTTTTTTACCATAGAGTAATCTAAAGATTGCATAGTATATAATTACCTCACAGTGTTTTAAGTGGTCAGGAAAACTTAGCAGCCTCTTTCCAAGACCTGCATGTGCAAGCTTTAGGTCTTCAGAGCCTTTTGGAGTGAGCTGTGTTGGTTCCGAAAGGACATATACATGAAATTCCGTCCTTTTCATAATGGCAGGGGGAGGGGCAGACAATCGTCTTTTTCCCCTTGGCTGGTCATGATGAGCATTAAACATACTTGGGAATTGCCTGATAATGGTGTGACAAAAGTAGTGTGAGTGGAACATGTTTAATTAACAAAAAAAAGCCATGAACGGTCATCCATACATAGTTAGTTTGAAACTACTACTTTCTTCTTTCAGATATTTTTGGAGTGTAATCATACCTGTACACTAAGTAAAACATATCAACAACAGAGTAAATAAACAAATGTGGATGTAATATGAAATGTCATAGTTTAAGTGCCTATAGGGTACAATGTCTGATGCTACTACTACTAGGCCAGCCTATAGAAAATCTTAATGTAATGCTTTACCGTCTCATAGCCTGCTTCACCCTATTCTCAGTATTGGACGGAGGGTGACTGAAGGTAATTGGGGCACTGGTTCCTGCCCGAACCTAAGGGCTTAATCCTACAACAGGTTGTGTGCTAGTACTAGTACTAGCATTACTGCTCGTTTCCAGCGATGTTGATGTAGTTGGGGACAGGTCCCTGGCTAACAGCTGGACAAGTACACGAGCTGCTGCCTCGATTTCAGAAGATGCTCCCTGTTAAATTGTTCTTTTTTAATCTAAGGTTATTCTATGTAAAATGCTAGGTAGCTTGTTCACTTCACAAACAACTAAGGTTAGGTAGCCTGATAAAAGATAACACCATTATTACAGAACTGACCAAACACGATTTACAAATTTTGCTAGGCAGATTGCAGTGTAAAATAGCATTTAAAACAACAATAAAAAAAAGTTATAGAAATTTGTTTTTCATCAATATTAAATTATTAATTATTGGCTAATAGTTCGGCTAAATGTTTAGTGTTTAATTTACAAGTGGAGGGTTGCTACAGGACGCCATGCTGGACGATCGTTGAATTTGCCGGTCTGGTCAGTTGCTGGATTACAGAAAACCAAACCGATCCTCGATATATGGCGGGACTCGCCACTCGGTGACCCCGTCAACAATAATGAGTGCTTCGAAGCAGTGCTTTGTAACGGTGCAGAGACATCCGCTAGAGTGTACGAGAATATGATTGGCTGAAATTAAGTCACATCTGATAGGCTACAGAGCTTCCCCATTTGAAAAAAATGTATTCGTGAGTCGAGCTGTGGCAGGAAGGTCTCAAATCCACACACGAATACGAAGTGATCCACAAATGTTAGGCGATTCACAAATGCAGATTCGGCAGGTTTCAAATAAATATTACCGCTTTGAGATTTTTTTGACATTTGTTTAAACCTAAACATATTTGTATGAACTACGTAATTTATATATAAATCTCTAAAAACATTTGTGAATTGATATGCATTTATTTGTGAGCAGTGTCACTTATATATAAATCACAAAAAATATTTGTGAATCCTTATACATTCATTTGTGAACCACATCATTTATATATAAATCAGGAAATATATTTGTGAATTGTTCTGCATTTATTTGTGATTTTTGATAGCGATCTAATTCCATACATATAAGCCTCATTGACATGAGTCTGCAAGTATTTTAGATTTGTAAAAAGCAAGTGTGCCTCTCGCCCTGTGTCGGCTGGGATAGGCAACTAGCCCGAGACTAGACCTGTGTCCTGCCTGCCAAATTTGTTGTCAGAAAAGCACTAAACTTTGTTATTTATAAAAATTGTCAAAGGTACCACATCCTATTTAACAAAGTTTTGCTAAATTTGCAATAGTTATGGTAGTGGACTGGGCCTTATAGTCTAGGACTTAATGTAGGCCTAGTTGTAATTTTGGGTAATTAATTCTGATCATGGAAAGTGGGGAAATGCGCTCTGAACATATAAATTAACTTTCTTGTGGGGGAAACCATAAAATATTAAACATTTATTACAAGTCAATCATTCTGTTAGTGTTATCTTGTTTTGGCACACAAATTTGCGGGAGTTTTTTTTCAGACGGGAACACATATTTTGTGCAATATTGACTTAGCAAAAGCCTTTCACTTATACTGTACTAAAGTCCAAAATGAACTAGAAAAGCATTTCCCTGCGCAAATACGATGTGATGCATCGCAGTTATTCGACTGACCGCCTTAGCGAGCAGAACCTACCCCTGCACCACAAGCGGACTGCGGTCCAAACCCTGTTTCTTGACAAGGGGGCTTATTGCCGCTAGATCGGTAGTGCCTCTTCATCATAATATAATGGTGGACACAGGATGATGAAGTACTACCGTTTGATTTTATTTTCAACAAGGTCAGGCTTTCACCGACAATGCTTTAATGTGTTCAAAAAGTATGCATTTAGTTCAGAACAGGGTTGCGCATGAGCAGTAATTTCTCCCTGTCAAAATGGCCTACCTCATACTTTTCAATTGGGGTAGCCCATTTGGAGGGGAGGCTCAATTTTCAGTTGTATTTGATATGTGCTACAGGGAAGCCCACCTACACTGTAAAAAAAAAATGAAGTTGGCTCAACTTATAATTATGAGTAACCTGGCTGCCTTAAGATTTTGAGTAAGATGAGCAAAGAATAGGTTCTGGCAACTTCGTTATTTTAGTTTGATGTACTTCAATTGAAGTTCATGCAACTCACTATGAAAAGTCAATTTGATGAAATTGACATACAGCAAACTGATTATTTAATGATATTGACATATATTTGAAAGTTGAATAAATAAATTTTCTCGATACAGCGTTTTAAGGCAAACGCGTCAGGAACCCGCAATACACACCTTTTTTTACACAATAGGTAACAGGAGGGGAACATACGTTTGACTTGTCTCCCGCGGGAACTTCGACCTTTGTACCCGGTTATCACTTAATGTCAGACAAGCCCCGCCTTGCAAAAGCACCGATCCAGCATCCATGCAGTTGCTTTAAGATAGGTCAGCTCAACCCAGACTTATAAAGCTAGACTAACGTAACCACAAGTCACTATTTTAATAATTATTTAATCAGTAATTTCAGGGGTTGTCATTAATGATAACAGTGTTCAGAGTAAGAGTTGCAAAAAAAAAATTTTTTCATATGCCTTATATAATTTGCTATGTATGTTTAACAGGGATTGTATCACTGAGATTACTCTAGCAAAGTAAAGCACAATCCAAATAAATTGTATTATCATTAATATTACATATTACACTTGCTGGGATATATGCAAATGTAGTACCTCAATGGCCTATCAGGATAGCAGTAACGATGACTATTACTTCATGCGGTCAAGAGTCAGGTGACGTCTTCAGTATGTTAATTAAATTGTTCTGGAGTAAACTTGAATGTCTAAATTGCATTGACTAATATGTTTTGCTTGATCAGTTGGTCAGGTTCCAACTTGAAATAACAAGTTGACTCAATGTTTTCTTAATTTTAGTACAACTAACTTATTAAAACAAGTTGAACTAAATAAAAGGCCAAATAATATTTTACAGTGAATTAGTTGCTATCTCAGCACGGTGGCTCAGTGGTTAGCGCTGTTGCCTCACAGCAAGAACGTTCTGGGTTCAATCCCCACTTGGCCAAGGGCCTTTCTGTGTGGAGTTTGCGTGGGTTTCCTCCGGGTACTCAGGTTAATTGGTAACTTTAAATTGCTTGAGAGTGTGAGTGTGAGTTGTTGTCTGTCCCTATGTGTCGGCTCCGAGATAGACTGGCGACCTGTCCAGGGTGTGCCCTGTGTCGGCTGGGATAGGCTCCGGCCCCCCGCAACCCTGTCAAGGATAAGCGGTATAGCTAATGGATGGAAGTTGCCGTCTCAAGGCGTTGATTGTTTTACTTTTTAACGATTCACTTAATACAAATTCCCCTTGCCTTCTTGCATCTTTCTTATTTGATGTTGATTTTTTCCTGCTCTGAGTCTGTGTATGTCCGCGCAATTTGTAGCAAATACAAATTCGATAGCATTAAGAAAACTTAACGTTACGTGTCATAGTGCCTGCTGTCGCTTTGGAAGCAGTAGTGACACTCACCTCATAGCGGTGCTGCTAACTTCATCATTCAGTTTAGCTAGACTGCATTGCATAAGCTAGTTACGGTTAACATCAGCCACTGCCTTTTGTAGGCCGGGCGCCGCGTTTAGCCTACTCTTTAAGTTGTTGCTTAATTATGTGTAGAAGTGTGCATATAAACCGAAGCCATTTATGTTAATTCCCGCTAGGAGTCAGGACTAAAACATTGACGAAGATTTGACTAAGACGAAAACTTAGTAACACTGACTAAATCTTAACTATAACGAAACAAAATGAAATGACCAAAATTTGACTTAAACGCAACTAGAATTTTTTAGTAAGGATGAAGACGAAAAAAAATGAAAAATGCTTGTCAAAATTAACACTGAGTCCGTGGCATTTGAACTGACATTTTGGCGTCGCAATGAAAGCAAAATGCAGGTGTTTAGGTGCCGGAAAATGGGGCTAATATTATTATTATTATAATAATAATAATTACGAAACTTAAGGATAACAGTATTGCGTCTTACGAGGCAACCACATAATAACCAGATGGAGTCAGTCATTGCTGCAAGCCAATGCTTCAAGCCAAGACAGTCAGTATAGCTGAACATAACAACTTGCAATTACATAACATCGACGCTAGATGGCGGTAAAAGACCGTGAAAACTCTCCCCATTCATTTCAATGGGGCCAAAAACCGATTAAAAATAATAATTAAAAATATAAAACGTTAACCGATCAGTTAGCTGTATGTTAGTTAAACGGACTGCAATACCCAAGACATGTGGGCACTGGAATGGAATCGATTGGGTCAAAACTGCGGGTATAGATAGGTGCGCAAAAATAGGCCTAATAAGAATAATAATAAGAAGAAGAATAATATGACTTTCCGGTAACAGCATGTGCTGCACCTGACGATGCATCACATAACTATCCGCTTAAGTCCCCCCTTTTCCTTTTCCATGTCACATAAAAATGCAGAAACACTACAGAATAAAGCTTATTTACGCGTTTGTTAACGCAAGTCTTACCGCTCATGACGACAGTATCCGGAAAAAGAACGTTGCCGCCACTAAGAACTTGACTACCCACGACCAATCGACAGCAGAAATCGAGTTATCCAATGATTCTGAGTTGCGGTTGCAGGCCCAGGCAGTGGGCCTGTTTTATTTCTCAGGCTAATTGTCAAGCTTAGTTTAGCTGTGTAACAAAAAATATCCAACAGGTGGAAACAAAATCCCAAAAGACAGTTCCGTCAAGTGTCTTTTCTCGCTCGCATCACTTTTGTCACATACCGTATGTCCGTGTTCGGAAACATAGGTAGTTTCAGACCTTTTTCTTGCAATGTATGTGATGAAGCATGAATATAAGTGTTTACGTCCATTTCCCGTGTTCGCAACCTTGCCACATTAAACATAGGCCTAAAAAAGTCAAATGCTGAAATGACAAATACGTGTTCACTTTGGCATTCCATTTCCTTATTGTAATTGCATTATTTGGGACAGATATCTATCTAAAACACAATGTGACATTATAAAGGACATTTCTTTGTCACCATATTAAAAAAAAAGATTAATTACAGAGCATTTATGCTTTTTCGTTGGCGCAAGAAAGCGACGACTTAGACAAGTCGCGCTTAAAGCCGGGAGCGAACCCTGGTCCTTACGATAAACACTTGCCATTAGTGAGACGTGCTCTTTGCCTGCTGCCTGCTGTTGATGCCGCAGTCATCATAACGATGGCAATGTTAATTTACATAAAAAAGTAGGCTACTAAATTACGCATTTAATCTGTCTGCAATTTTAGGCCACGCACTTTCCCTCGCCTTGAAAATCGCAGCAGTATTGCCTTTTTGGTGATGAGGCAGTCAGTGGCGAATTCCTTTGACGAGGTTTTCTTGCGAGAATAGCACCGCTCTTTCTGGTTTTTGTGACACTTTATCTGCTTTTTGACAATCGATTGTTCCGGCCTGCTTCTGTTCTCCGTGCGCGCACACAATGCCAGCTTGTACAAGCCTGGCTTGAGTTAACGTTGACTGGAAACGGCTGAATTGTGTTCATGGAACGACTTGAGGCCAAAATCCAAGTTGAAGTTAGTTCAAGCCAGGCTTTTTCTATTAAGCTCCGATTTCATTAGCGCGGTTGATGGAATACCCCCCAGTATGTAATTTTGTGATGCATTGTGGTCCTTGAAGTTTTTTTTAATGCTATTTTTGCAAAAACACAAACAGTGTTTATTAATTTTAAAAGTTATGCAATGCTCATAAACTAAACAATGACTGAAATATTTATAACGTAGTTATCTATATTTGGATTGCATAGGTTTGCAAAGGTTGCCTTTTTTCTTTCTTTTGTTGTTGTTGTAAGGACAAGGCAAATGTGACTATCACGCTCTGGATCTGCACATCGGGCGTTGTTGGATCCGACTGCCTTTCTCCCCGAGACATGCCCTCAAGCACGAGGATAGGCAACTTTGTCCAGGCGCCCATGCTCGCTATATTGCATGCTCACGCATTTGAATCCTTGTGATTTTGATTGTTTGCGCACACACACACACACACACACACACACACACCTTTTTTCTGAGATAATCATTGATAAAACAAAATAAAAATCAGTAAAAAAACTAAAACAAAAAAAAGGTCTAATTCAGAGAAAACCAATTAGTCGAGTTAGACAGCCATCCAGCCAATCACAGCTCACATCCCACCCCTAACCTCACCCTAGCACAGCCTCTTGACCCTTCCTCCTTTCGCAAAATGAGTTTTTCGCTTTGAATGGCTCTGCTTCCAAACCATACACAATCCAGTCGATGCCGTTTTTCAGGATGAGGGACTGTCCAAACCTTGATAGCTGGTTTGTGAAAGAACTGATGTCCAGTTCTGCAAAAGAGTCAAATTTTCTACTGAGAGAGGGTGGATTGAAGATCCTTGAGTCTGCTGCAGAGGTAAATTAATCTAACCTACTTTTCACTGTTCACATGTACATTACAAAATGCTGTGAGGTGAGTTCCTTTGAGGAGTTTATCCTAATTTGTTAGAGTCACCATGGAATAACAGCCAAATGCAGAGACACAAAGGTGGAAGACCTGTGGAGCCTGACCCATTTCTTTGGATACAGCACCCAGACCTTTGTCCAAGCTGTCAATCTACTGGACAGGTACCTTTCCATTATAAAGGTATTTGGATTTTTGTTATATTTTCACGTTTTGTCATGTACTATTGTGTTCATTTCAATGTTGGGTATACAATCATGTAATTTTAAAATGTTATAAAGACAAAACTGTTTTGGAAGACAAATGTTACTTGTTTGTAGGTACATACCAAGCACTTGCCTTGTATCGGTGTCAGCTGTCTCCACATTGCTGCCAAAATGGTAGAGGAGGAGTGCAATATTGCCCCTTGTCATGAACTCATCTACATCAGTCAAAGCAAGTTCACTGTCTCTGACCTCAACAGGATGGAGAAGATAATTTCAGAGAAGTTTAGCCTGGAGCCAAAATCTGTCACCGCCTTAACCTTTTTACATCTCTACCATGCTGCCATAGTATCTATCTCTTTTGAAAGGTAACTATGCCATTCATTTTACAACAATACAACTTAGTATGGTTATGATGAGTACTAATTCCAATTTGCATGCCAAAATCCAGACTGGTAAATTGGATTTGGCATGTGAGAAATGTAGGAGTATTACATACTTCCCTTTATTTTAAGGGAGGAGATCCCAAGCATTGGGAGGCTGGAAGCCAAGCTAAAAGCCTGCTTATGCCAGCTTGTTTTCTCTAAAGCAAAAGTAAGGGTCATCTTAGGCTGACAATTTCACAGTATGGCGACATCTCTTTATGAGTGTGAGGTCTCATGACATAATTTTTTCAAGCAGTCATCAGTACTTGCACTGTCCCTCGTCGCTCAGGAGTTGGAAGCACTTCAATGCGTCTCCATAAATTTTTTTTTACTGCAGTTCCAGAGGCATTCAAGGGTAAAATAGTACGCCTAATAGTTTGATCTGCACAGCATACATTGTAGTGTTTGTTCAAAAGTATAAGACTACACACATAAGAAGACCAATAAAAAACAAGGAAGATTACTCTGAGAAGATTGCCATGTTGGTATTGAAGCCACTCTATAGCCTCAAGCTTCTTCTTTATACTATTTTGTTTCTGAAGTTTCTTGTCAGTGTTTTAAATAATTACAGTACACTATGATTGCTGTGCTGGTATTACCGGATTTAATTACAGTAGAAACCTGTTCATGTAGCCCAATTAGAAGTGGAAAATGTTTCGCTGAGTCAGTCTCTAATGTAATATACCGTATATGCTAAAAAGATGGCATACTTTTTTTTATTTGCCACAGATTTAGTATGCTTTAATTTGAGCTAGGTGGTTAGTGTTATTCATCTTCTTCTAATGTTTTCTTTAGTGAGGACTCATGTGAAGACATAAGCAGTGAAGATGATAGCCTGTGTGGTGAAGGAACCTTCTTTCCATTTGCCTTTCACCAAAGTCACAACCTTTCAACCTCCACTGGAGAAGGGGATGCCTGCAGTGAAGATGATAGCCTGTGTGGTGAAGGAACCTTCTTTCCATTTGCCTTTCACCAAAGTCACAACCTTTCAACCTCCACTGGAGAAGGGGAGCACCCGGCAGTCCGAGATCCAGCAGAACTGTACATTTTCAGAACAAGATTCTGCCTAAAAAAAGGTGTTATATTGAAATATTGAGTTACAGGTTGTGTGAATAAATGTGTCAACCAAACGTGTTGTTTTCATGTATGTTTATAATATGTGCAATTTGGAATTGATATGTGTAATTTGCAATATGTAGGCAGCTAGATGGCTATATGTCCAAATATCTTCATTTAAGTATATATTTGTTTAACCTTGACACATTCCAGTTAAGAAAGCACAAAGTTTGCATTTTTTTGTTGTGTGAATCATGTTAAAATTGAAATGTCGAATGTCTCCCAACTTGCTGATACATTTTCCCGATTCCTTTACATTCCACTGTTACCACACTAGAAAAAACCCTGATGTTTTATGCGTGGATGTTGTTTGAACTTTGATTATTGTATATATTGGTTTATGTGGGAAACAATGTGTGTGAGATAATAGTAACAGTCCAGACATAATATGTGTGATAGTAAAAAGGGTGATTGCTTGTGAAAGTGTCTTATCATAATAATTTCATAGTACAGAATGTTAATTGTCAAATTGTACTTCCAAATGCAAAATATGCTTTGTTAATATGTGCTCTCTAGTTATACATATAAGTTAACCCAGTAAATGAAAGTGTAGGGTAGACTGGGGACAGTTGCAACAAGGGACGGTTGCTACAATTCTTATTCCTCCAGTCAGAAACTTAGAGTGATGAAATGTATACTGCAGTTAGACCCTCCCCACCAGCAAGACTTCAGACAACATTCATCATCATCTGCTGCTGCATTTTTTTATTTTTTTTAAACTTGTTTTGGCGGTATGAAAGTAATTTTTTCATGAACTGTTCATTTTGTCACAGTTTCCTGACCCTTTGTATGAATTAATTTAAACTTAATTTGTTTGAATCTTTGTTTTGTTGACTTCTAAGTGACATGGTTAGCATGTTTCAAAATCAGTGTATCTAGCAAGCACATAGTGGTCTGTCATGGCTGACAAGGTTGGGGATGGTTGCAGCAAGCTAAGCAGATATATCAAAATAGACCACACACCAGTATTTCTCAAGATAAACATATCATGGTGGGGTACACAAAAGTACTGTTCACCCAAATACAAATAGTATTTCTTTTTTCATTAAATTGCATGTGTAACATCTGCACATAGGCTTATGTTCTATGCATCCATCCATCCATTAGCTATACCGCTTATCCTATGCAGGGTCGTGGGGGGGCTGGAGCCTATCCCAGCCGACACAGGGCGAGAGGCGGGGTACACCCTGGACAGGTTACCAGTCTGTCACAGGGCCTATTCTATGCATAATGACACACAACTCATTATATGTTATTTGATATGTTATTTGTATTTTAAACATATTGTAACTGTCTCCAGGGTTGGGAACAGTTGCAGCATGTGACTTTTTCCATTCAAATATTGTGACCCATGTGTGATATGAAGTCATCTTTAAATTGTATGGGTAATTAGAAAACAGATGTATGTTTAATACATACAGGTTTGGTTGGTCTATGTCAAGTAGTCTCTGAGTAACAGAGAAATGCAAAAAGTGTTGCAACCGTCCCCAGTCTCCCGTACTATCTTTTGATTTTCTCACTGTACCACCATGCCATTCATGATTTACATTTTGTCTTCTTGTACGTTTGCATTTGGATGTAATTATGCGTCATATATTATTAAAGGAGACAAATGAGTCACATACTTTTTACATATATTTTCATGAAGTTATCTGAGCTAGCGGGGCCCGGGGTGCTTGCCAGATAAACGTATTGGGATGCATTTTGGATCCATCTCCTTTGCTGTCTGCGAAAAGGGGGATTGCGGTTCAGCATGAAGCGATGGGCTGGGCAGAGCGGACGAAGGCAGGGCATCACCGCGGCAGCTCACCGCTAGCTCAAACTCAATGGATATCTCCGTGCCATTAATTATAGTCTGCCATTTATTGTAGAATAATATGAAATCTGCAATAAGCACATTCATATTTCCAAAGGCAACTCTTTCATACTTATGATGAAAGTATTCGACACATTTTCATCGCTGAGAGAGGAATGACTACACTCCAAGATGGCCCGCATTGGAAACGCATTGGGTTTGGTTATTCTCAGCGTCGCCCTTCTCATATTGTCTTTGATAAGCTATGTGTCAATTAGAAAAGATAGCTTCTTTACGTCTTCAAAATATGACATGGGAGGTCCGAGAATAATGTTCCATGCCGGATTTCGGTGAGTGAAAAGAACATAGCCTGCATGTTATGTTTGCATTGAAGTACATGAATAGGGCATACGATTAACAAAATAATCATATAATGTCATTGTAATATGCATACATTGTTTACAATTATGGTTTGACTGTGATTTAACTGCTAGAGTATGCATCCAAACAGGAATAACAGGTGCGTCAGAGAAATCGGGGCCTGTGGTAAATCATAATGTAACTGTATTTTATGGTAGCCCACAGTGGTTAAAATATTTGATCTGGCAGTTTTTAATATGCTCTTTCAAAATTGTCACTCAGTTGTTTAAACAAGTATTTGCCTAATAGGTACATTTGCATTTTTCTCCTGTAAAGTAGAGCTGTCCAAGGTGCTGAGATTGCAGGATTTTATTGCAGTACTACTGATGGGACAAGTTTTTTATTAATGCTTGAAGATATCCGACATTTAGTTTTTCACCAAAATGCATGAAAATATTTTCTAAACTTATTTTTCAGGTCTCAATTTGCCATGAACTTTATGGACCCCTCTTTCATCCCATTATCCAATGCCCTGAATGAAGAACTGCAAGGGAAACCCACTAAATGGAAGTATAATAGGACAGCCTTCTATCAACAAAGGTATTTCTGTTGTATTTGGCATAGTTTTTCATAAACTCAGGTGGAAAATCTTTTTATAATAATTAAAAAAGTAAGTTACAGGTATGGTGTGGTAAAACCATCTAAATAAACATGTGTTTGAAGACATTTTGAGCATTGAAAGCAGTTTGATCCATACAGGTCAGGTATTTCGTCTAAATAGGCGATGCCTTGGCAGAACTAGTTCAGTCAACTCAGACAACAGCTATTCTCTGCGTCACACCAATCAACCATTCACACACATTCACTTAACATGGTCTTTTTAAACTACAGTTTTACTCACAACACTGGATCCTACAACTGCTCACGGCTGTCACTTACTGCCATGCTTTTGCTCTTTTGCTGCACACCCATCTCCACCCCAGCCTCCACCTGCTTCGGGTCTGTTGCTCAGTATCTATCAGGGGAATCTGCAGATACCTGCTCCCTACCCGCGGTTGTTCATTGAGTATTTGAATATTACCTTGATTGGAAAAGTAATTCAGAGCAGCAGATGCCAACTTTTAATGTATTACCATGTTATATGTATTAAATGGTTAAACATATTCGTAAGTTGTCCTGACTGAACTTATCATAAAATGTGAAATCTTGGAAACATAGGTAATTAAAATGGCTTCAACATCCAACGAATAAAAACAAAGCAAATTTTAAATCTGATGTTCATTTTACTTCCTTATTTTTCATGAGTAGGTCTACATGGCGACACTGAAAAGCTAACTTTAAATAGATTGTTGTATGCACAGTATAACAAGTACTATAAAGAACAGTTCTTTTCATACAAGTCTGTCTGATGGCTGCATACATTTAGAGTCTAGTTTTTTTTAGAAATAGGATTTTGTGTTTATGATGTAAATACAGGAAGTACAGTAGATACATAATGTATAATATATGCAGGGACTTCGCAACATTTCTCACAAAGTTTTTATACATATATTAACGCTAACGCTTATCTTGCTTTCCTCAGGAAAGAAATCTTCAATTTTATTGATGTGGCCAACAACTTTTCCCTGACTAAGAACGGTGTGCGTGTTGGACAGCTAATGCACTTTGATTACTCTAGCCACAAATATGTCTTCTCCATAAGCAACAACCTAAAGTCTCTTCTTCCAGACACCTCGCCCATCCTCAATAAGCACTACAACGTTTGTGCTGTAGTTGGCAATAGTGGTATCCTTACTGGGAGCCATTGTGGCCCAGAAATAGACAAAGCTGACTTTATTTTCCGTTGTAACTTTGCCCCTACGGAAGCGTACTTCAAGGATGTGGGCCGGAAGACTAACATGACAACCTTCAACCCCAGCATCCTGGAAAGGTACTACAACAACCTGCTGACCATTCAGGACAGGAACAATTTCTTCCTGAACCTTAAGAAGCTGGAGGGAGCCATTTTGTGGATACCTGCTTTTTTCCTTCACACTTCCGCTACGGTCACCAGAACACTGGTGGACTTCTTTGTGGAGCACAAGGGCCAACTAAAGATTGAGCTGGCCTGGCCAGGCAACATCATGCAGGATGTAAACAAGTGAGTGTGCTGATGGTTGGTGCTGTTCAGAAGTACATGTATGTGTATATTTTATGCAGTTAGTGGTCAATGATTCCAACAAAAATGTGTCTACTGTTTCTAAACGATAATTGCCTCCAAGTTTTAAGTAACTGCTTTTCCCCGTTCAGATATTGGAAGACTAAGAACCTGTCCCCTAAGCGTCTCAGCACAGGGATCCTCATGTACACTTTGGCTTCGGCAATGTGTGAGGAGATCCACCTCTATGGCTTCTGGCCGTTTGGCTGGGACCCCAACACAGGGAAAGACCTGCCCTACCACTACTACGACAAGAAAGGCACCAAATTCACCACAAAGTGGCAAGAAACACACCAGCTGCCAAGTGAGTTCAAACTACTCTACAAGATGCATGGAGAAGGTGTGACAAAGCTGAGTCTTTCACACTGCACCTAGAAATTCCAAGGGTATCAACAGAGTGGTTGAGCCACGCCAAAATACATTTCATGATTAGTATTAAACCATTTTTTGACACCTTTATTCTACAAAACACACTTACTCATGGCCTCACAAGCTGGTCACAATGTAAGTCACACTAAGGAAATGGGTTGCGTATGTATGGGGCCATGTGGGGATATTCTGGTTGGGAAATATTAATTTATTATTGCAGTGCTGTTACTAAATTATATTATAGCAAATACTTTTTTTAAATACACTGCTTACACCCGTTGCACCCCTTTATTTGCATGTCGGCTACAGTTTGCTTGTAGTTATAACTCTTAAAATATCATGATCTATTTCAACATGAACCCATAAGAATTTTAGCTCAGTGAACAACATCTAAAGTTTCCCATGGAGTCAAGTCATTGTAATTGTTTTGATTGTATTTTGATTGTTTAGACCACTGCCTAATCTCAGGGAAGGAGTTAGATCAGTGCTTTTTCTAATCAGATTTAAATGCCTCAGCTAAGGAGCAAATAGTATTCTTTTTTACCCTTTACTTACTATAAGACCAGTTGGGCCATCAGTAAGACTACTGGACCCACAAGCACTGCTATAGAAACAGTTTGATGTGTTTACTGTACATCGTAAGTGTGCATATTTTATTGTCCCAATACGAAATCACTGTCTAGGGCCTATAACCTTTTTAGTGTAAATACAAAAGCAAGTGATAAACTGCTTTCTTTCAATTCATACACTCCACGAAATAGATTTGTTCCAATATTTTTGAATGGTCGTCACAGAATTTCTGAGATTATGATAATTTGGCAAACTTTCACTACCACCATTTCTGTTCCAGTAAATGTTTAAAGAAAATTTTTTTTTGGCCCTTATAGGCCCTTTTGTCAGACAGATAACTGCATCTTGCAAAAAGCATGACACATTATTTGAATGACATGGCATGGGAAAGATACTAACAAACCCTTCAGGCTAGTTTTTTATACAACCTTTTTGAAAATCATGTTTAGAGGAGGTAATTGGATTATTTGCTATAATTTATATTGAGGCTGGAGCATTCCTTAAAATATCACCTGTAACTTTGTATGAGATGTTTTAAAGGCAAAACTTCCTATATCTACTGGGACCAAAACTATATTACTCGTTTTATCTTTCTGACAAACGATAAATACTGTAACTTTATTTTTGTATCTCTACATTATCTTCTCTCTTCTAAACTTCAACAATTAGGTTTCATCAAGTGTATCACCGTATCAATCTGAACTTGTTAGCGGATTGGCTGTAGACTGCAGATGGCCTGCCTTAAACAAGTACATGACAGTCGCATGACTCACAACACCAAGGTGCTCATTCTAAGAAAAGGCTTTGGTGAAATTGGGGAGTGAATTCAGGCACTCAACATAGTCGTTCTAGGATTGCTTTGTGCATATGTGAGTAGTTTTGATGTATATTTTGGTGTTCAGCTTTACAATAGTGGTTTGTCACCTAAAAAAATCAATTTCCATGACAAATATTGTGGTTATGTTTCAGTAAATGCATCTTAGGCAATAACAGATATCTACCATTACTACTAGAAACTATGCATAGTAGGATTCTGTTGCTAAACATAGCTATTTCACTTGTCATGAATGTCTTATTTTAAGATTGAACTCATTCACCCCCCCACCCCCCGAGAATGTTTTGTATAAGTACACCAAAGAGCACCTGTTGAACTGATCTTAAAGCAACATCTGAATGTGTAATTATCTGTTCGAAAGCTTGGTGTCATACCATTTATATCAATTAAGGAATGTCATTCATTGCTATTTAATTTACATGTCATGACGTTGTCTGTATTCTAGCACTAACGGGATATATTGTGTTAAAAAAATCTGCCTTTTTGGTTTCATCCAGCTTCTTGAAGTTCTTTTGCTAAATTATACTGTTTGTGGCTTCATTCATATCCCATGATGACATATGTTATGTTGTTCTTCACCAAAACCAGCACTCACATAAATCCCTCCCTGATATCTTTATTTAGAGTATAGATTTAATGTTATATGTTTTATCTTGTAGATGCAGTTGATTTTTTATTAACAGTACAGTGATATGTCTGCATGTGTATCTTTTATCTAACTGCATTATTTTTCCATAACAAAGGCCATACATTAATGAAACTGATTATTTAATTACTAAAATGTAAAATACAACTAACATTTATTGACAACAAACATCTATCTGTTTGGAGGAAACAAATTTATTACATAATTTGTCATGGTCATTGTGTAAGAAAGGGTATTTATTTGATATTTTCATGTTTCTCAATGCATGAAAATGTTGTTCCATTAATAATAAGGTTACTATAACTACTATATTCTTCATATAAAACTAACATTAATAATTAATCTTCGAAACTTTGTTATCTTGTTTGTGGAGACAGGATCCTAAGAATTCTAATTCAAAATATATCATGACAATAACATTCTGAATTATATTCCACAATAAATGTTTGTATGTGCCTGCACATCATTCCATCAATGCCTCAATGTGACAAATAAAAACAGTATTTTTCTCTGACATGTGACTATGTCTCTTCAGTTACTTGAACAATGAGTTGCACAATTAGGCAAACTACTGCATCTTACTGACAGACCTTCAGAATTTACTCTTAGGGCCAATGTTTTGGAAGATGGTGTGGAAAATACAACCTTTCATTGCAGTAGTAACTTATCTAGCAAGGCAGATAGAGATTTACAGCAGAGTTTTATGTGAAGATACTATGCTGTAGTCTAAATCTGTAGCAGGTCCAAAGCTAATAAGAGTGGTGTCTCAGCAGGCACATCTCCTACGGACAGGGGCCTCCTCCACCTCATGGCTAGTGACGGGGCTGCCATTGGCGGACTCAGACACAGGGCCTTCGGTGCTTTGGTCCATCCGTCGCATTACCAGGTCTAGTAAAGAGGTCACAGCATTCTCCACCTCGACACCTGTGGCAGAACTGGTCTCAAAGTAGGGGATTCTACGGAGTGAAGTAAAAGAAATTTTTTATCTCAATGGGATTGTTCCTGGTTAAATAAATACATTTAAAAAGTAATAGCTCATTATTGATCAGTGAGGAAGCTGAAAATGAAGGGGTCAAATGAAAACTACAGAACAATAGCGCACCGCTGATTATTGGAAAAAAGCTTCTGTTGAGAGGTTTGGAATGAGCAGCTGGTTATGAGCAGTTAATTTGCACCACCTCCTGGAGAACTGCCAGAAGTAGCATAGCAGGGGGCATTATAATGCAAGCGAGTCAAAATGGTTAATTGAAGGTAGATTGGAATGCTATATATATATACGGTATAAACTAATGGCAATACAAAATTAAGGCTTTTGTATTGTATTACCAATTGTTTATTATCGGTTTGACCTAATTAAATTATGTTAATGAAGTTGCCCTCATGTCCCTGTGCAGTGGGCGTTGCTGACTCACCCATATCTGTCAGCCAGATCTCTAGCTTGTCTGCCATGCACATCTCTCTGGTCTTGGAGGTCTGCCTTGGTACCCACTAGCACTATGTCTGGAGTGTCACAGTAGGCATTGGCCTGCAGCTGACCTGGAGAAGTAATCTCACCATAAAGCCATCAATCAAATCAAATTACCTCAGATATTAAGAATATTGGCCAAAAGAAGAGGGTTATTGATTATAGCATGCAAACTGCAAACATGCAGTAGATAGTATGTAAATATGAGAATATGGATAGACCAGGGAGAGCAAGACAAAGTCACTTTCTGAGCCAAACCATTGATCTAAACGATTTGTCAGTCTTCTGCCGACACATACTCATCCAGTTCCTGACATTGAGAAAGCTCTGCTGGTTGGTCAAATCAAACATCAGCAGGAAGCCCATGGCGTCTCTGAAGAAGGCTGTGGTAAGACTTCTAAATCTAAAAAACACAAATACTGCAGCATAATCATTTTGTCTACCATCAACTAAGAACAACAGTTACTCATTCAATTACATGGAGCCTTACCAGAACCTATTGGTTTTGGTCAACAGTACTGGCTTAGGCTATACTACCTCTCCTGTCCAGCTGTGTCCCAAAGTTGCAGATGAACTTTGAAATGTTTGTCCCTGGTCCCATCAGTGCCTGATCCAACGTATGTCTAAGGAAAGCAATACAAATAATAGGTTTCAAAAAGAACGTTTAGCCTATGAACTCAGTCTTGCCAATGTTAAGTCTACAACAAAGCCTCAGAAAGCTTTCAATGTAGCGCAAGTGTGACTGGATCCACCAAGACTTAGCTTTAGAGAAAAGAAAATCCTCCCTCACCACTCTCTTTTCCCTGAAGTCGATGCCCACTGTGGTGGTGAACTTGTGGTTGAACTTGTTGTCGGTGTACCTGAAGAGGAAGGTGGTCTTCCCCACACCCGAGTCCCCTAAGGCCAGGAGCTTGATCAAATAGTCATAGTCCCCATCAGTCATGGTGCTGCCTGCCTCTGTACCTGCACTACAATGCAAACATATAATCAAAGCTAACTAGATGTTCCTATATGTGTGCATGACATGACTGAGTAATATATCAGGTACATCAAAAGAAAGTTGGTCCTTTAAATAACACTTATTAGTCCAAACATTGTTAATAACGTACAAATTAGTTGACCTGAGCACACCACAGTCCAAAAAACAGTTCCGTCTAGAAGAAATGGCTGAAATTCCTAGTCTTCGGGTTGGTGCTCAAAGGCTTAGTAGGCCCTCAAACCCAAAGGGCCCTGACTAGCAGATCAGAGAAGCGAGCACATGACTGCAGCTAGCTTTCACATGAGCACCCAAGCTGCTCTCCAACTTTAGGCTTTCTAGTGCAGTGGAAAGGACGCCTGCATCCCAGACAAAAGATCTTTCATCGATTACCAGGAGTTTACACTTACGATTCGGACACTGCATGAAGCCTCTAGGGTTGTTGCACATGTTTTATTTTATTAGCTGATGTGTCTGAACATTTGGACATAAAAAACATTGAAAAAATAAATATGATAAAGTAGCAGCCAGATTATAAGCAAAATTAGAGGATCTGCTTTTATGTGACTCAATTCCGTAAAAGCAGAAATCAAATAGCAAAACGATGCCGTCATTACAGTCGGTTTCAGTTCCAAACGGCATAAGTTGTAATAGGTTTAATTAAATCAGTACGGCTATAAAGGAGAGAGTAACTGACCAACACCACAAACCTTTTGTAACCAATATCCAGTATCAACACAAGTTTAATATAAATGAAAAGCTTTATATTAAGCCATTTGTTGGTTTTTACAAACTCCACTGAGCAAATAGAATGCAAAAGACTTGCACAAAATTATGTTTAAAAACAGCAATAAAGCAGTAATCATAAATCCCGATTCCTCTTTTTCCTATCCAATTCTGACACAATATGAAACACATAAAACTACTAGAGATACACACTGCCAAGATGATCCCTTTACCTAAAACTAGACCCAAAGAAATTATTTTATTCACATTCTTACCAATCTAGCTAGGGGTAATGCAAATGTCCATTCAGAAGGAGCTCCACCAGTCATAGGGAATATAACGTTGGGGTATGCCATTGCCTGAACCTTTCACTCCTCTACATGTGATCAAGGGAGGAGTTTCACAACACAAAAAGCACCCAGCAGTACTGCGTTCACAGATCTTGTGTTTTTCGGTATTTTAAGGAGAGAGGCTATGGATTGTGGTTCTGCGAACAAATCATTTGCACTTCTGTGGAATTCGGTGAAAGCCAGCCAACAGTTTATAAACCCCTTCAAGGCATATTTCAGTAACTTCAGCATATTCTGCTGTCTATTACTGTTCTAAAAACCTGAAAGAAATCCAGACATGCATTTAGAATATTTCTACATACATACCACAGCCTCTGCTAAATTGAATTGTAGTGGCATAGATTGGGAAATCAAGGTCAAGCTAATTTGGGCAAAAATGTTTCTCTCTCGAGCGAAAAAAATTTTTTATAAAACTTTTTAAGCATCAAACTAGATCAAACGTATTGGACAAACAATTTTTTTTAACTGAAATATAATTAGAAATATAAAA
>JAPMUY010010023.1:25000-91836 GCA_026901105.3 Galaxias olidus
GGGAAAGATGAATGCAGTAATGTACAGAGAGATCCTTGATGAAAACCTGCTCCAGAGCGCTCTGGACCTCAGACTGGGGCGAAGGTTCACCTTCCAACAGGACAACGACCCTAAGCACACAGCCAAGATAACAAAGGAGTGGCTTCGGGACAAGTCTGTGAATGTCCTTGAGTGGCCCAGCCAGAGCCCAGACTTGAACCCGATTGAACATCTTTGGAGAGATCTGAAAATGGCTGTGCACCGACGCTCCCCACCCAACCTGATGGCGCTTGAGACGATCTGCAAAGAAGAATGGGAGAAACTGCCCCAAAATAGGTGTGCCAAGCTTGTAGCATCATACTCAAGAAGACTTGAAGCTGTAATTACTGCCAAAGGTGCTTCAACAAAGTATTGAGTAAAGGGTGTGAATACTTATGTACATGTGATATTTTATTTATAATACATTTGCAAAAAATTCTAAACCTTTTTTCACTTTGTCATTATGCGGTATTGTGTGTAGAATATTGATTTTTTTTTTTATTTAATCCATTTTGGAATTAGGCTGTAACATAATAAAAAGTGAAAGGGTATGAATACTTTCCGGATGCACTGTATAACCAATTATTTGTTTCTGAGATTGCAGGGGAAAAGCTATTTTTTTCAATCATTTTGAAAGCCAGACTTGAGGAGCTGTAAAGCCTACCAGAGGTGATCTTATGTCCTATATGATTCGGAATGGGACACTGCCTGCTTTCCCTGTTGAACCACTTGTTGGTAGTCGAGTAGCGCCGGATAGTTAAACGAAAGGTCCGAGGCTGTCGGCCATCTTTTTGCATCCTGAGATCAAAGCAAACAAGTCTTAACTTCAATTACTTATTTTTGATGACTGAAAGGTTTGATTGCATAAAACAGTTCAAAGCTCACACTACCTGTTTAAAAGGCTTTTTAGAAGATCTTCAACCTTTTGAAGAACTTCTTTAGTTAAGGAAATTTTCTTGAACGAGTCTTCTTCGCTTAAAGACTAGGTCCAAAATAAGGTTAGGACCAAGATACAGAATCTTTACAATATAATCCGTTGCAACATCTATAGGGAACATGTTTTAATGAATAACCCAAATAAAAGTTTCTGTACTACCTGTGGGGGCCCTGTAGGGATGACTGGAGTGTCATCGATGCCTAGGGCCAGGTTGTGTAGACGCTGAGCGCTGGTGCCACCAAACCCCCTCACCAAGTCAGCCAACGGGTAGAGCTGCAGGTCTTGCACACTGACCAATCCCAGGACTTGAAATCTCTTAGACGTCTTGTATCCCACCCCTTAAAAAATATTATAAGTAAATTGGGCGTATAATTAAGTCTACTGTACAAGAGGGATTGATTGAAAGAAAAAAAAGGGACAAAAAAAATAAGTTAAAAACAACAGTCTTTGAGACAGATTTCAATTTCTCTACCTGGGATCTTGCAAAGACCATTCAGACTGCCCATGATGTCTTTGACATTCAATGGCAAAAGGGTGGTTTGTTGATTAGGCTTGAAGGTTCCAGACACCAGTTTGGCCAGCAGCTTACTAGTGGCAATGCCGGCACAGCCAGTTAGGCCCAGTTTGCTGCGGATGACTTCACGCAGCTCAGCTGCAATATGTGAGCCTATAGCTAGTCTGGGGTGGTCACTAGCTTTGACATTACCTGAGTGGACACAAACATTATTTATTCTTTGTGCCATATAAGCAAGCACAGGATTCTGAGTTTCAAACTAAAATCAGATAAAGCAGGGAAAGGAAAAAACTCAAATGAATTTCAATTGAAAATAAAACTGAAAGATGATGCAGTTTATAATCTTAGCCTTTTTAAAAGTTGTTTCTGGTATCACTTCCTGGTTTCGTTATAGCATCAGTAGGCATATTAGTAGATGTGGCAGGCACTTAGACCACTTACTGGTATTATTGTAAACGTGGCCTGTGAATGAGTATTCCTCAGACTCTGGATTGTGTCTTAACCTCTTCTCCACCACTTCTGTGATATCCATAAAGTTCTCATCAAAGCCCAGCCTCTCCACCAATGGACAGTAAGTCATCAACAACTCTGAAAGAGGGAGCAAGAATGGAGGGGTGAGTCTTTTCCACATGTCTAATTTAAATTGTCAGATTTTGGAAGAAAAGTGAGTAACTGGGATTGTGTAAGTGTATACTTCAAATGAAATGTTACTATTTGCTCCCTTGTTTAGACTTTTTAGAGTCTGTGTGTAACATAATTTTTTTGGGACATGTTCACACCAGCAAACTTTTCTAAGTACGTTGTATATACCTGTGAGTTTATAAGACATTTCTCTGTACTGGGTCAGGTCCTCTCCTTTTACTAGCACCAGTTGAGGACATTTCTCCATTGCATCAGTCACAAACATCAGCTTGGTGACACCCTGCTGCCTGGCCACATAGTTGCAAGTGACAATGATGTTCTTCTGCTGAATACCTACCAAAACAAAAACCTATTTAATAAATAATAAAGCAACATTGTGAATGTATCTCACAACTCTACATGCAATTATGTAAAAGCTGTCTTTCAACTCAAGATAATTTGGGGGTGGAAGTGTACAGAACCATGTTACCTAGAGGTACATTTCTTAAGGCTGGGTTTCTGATCATTTCAACTTGAGCATAGTAGCAGTCCAGGTCAAAATGTAAAATTACTCTCTGATGTGGTGGTGGCGATTGTTGTGTTGTACTGCAAGGATTGCCTAAAAGTGCGAGAACCAGTCAGAAATTAACTAAATGTTCATCTTTATTCGCTCTTCATTCTACAAGCTTCTAAGGGTACACTAGTGATGACACATATGCCTCTTACAACTGTATCCCTCCCAGAACTTAAAGGGAAAACTCAAGCCACATTGATTACACAGTCTTACCAATAAGTGCTAAAGGGGAGAATTGCAGGTCGGTACTGTTCCAGTCCGTTTCCTCTTCGTCGAGATTGTCATTGTCCATGTTATCGCAATGTTGCTGTAAACACCTTTCAATTATGAGAAATTTGCTAATGGCGGATTATTACTGATGCCCTACTGCTCTTCTTCGTTGGAACATGTAAACTGACTGAGAGGCACTGAGACGTACTAAACGTAAACGCCCCCTCGCTTCTTTTTGTTTGGGGTTCGTAGCTAGTGTTTGATAGACTATCACTGACACCTATCGTTATGGAGCTGGCTGCAACGTGTTATTGGACCAATTTGTTTTTTTGTCATTATAAAACTATTTTATTTCAAATTAATTCGGAATAACGATAGTTAACTTAACCTGCATGGCGATCAGACATCTTTCAAGAAAATACCGCTCCACAACACATTTTTCGTTCAGACTGACGTCATAACAGGTGTATATTTGAGGGCTTAAAGCGATCGTCAGTGCACATTTGATTTTATCAAACATTAAACGAGGGGAAAAGTTTCCGGTCATTTGCTGATGTTGCATTCAGCTGGGGTATTTGCTGAGATAGCTTGTCCCTTTTTTAGACGTGGACTTTGTGATCGGCCACATTGTGTGTACAAGCATGCTAATGAAGACCAGGATATGTTTGGCAACTTGCACGAATCATCGGTTACCAAAGTTGCAGGTTAGTGCATTCGGAGGTATCCAAATGTCACACACGTGAAAAATGCGTCCAATGGTATACGTGGCATAGATGTGCGGGCTGGAGGCTAGTTCACGAAAGCATGAGCAGTGTAGTTTTAGCGTGAAGTTGTAATAAGATTCACCCAACATACTAAATATATTTTATAAGATATAAACTACCTGAGTTATGAAATGGGATGACAACTTTATATTCATTTTATATTAAAAGACTGTAAACTGTATTCGTTAATTCATTCATTAATTCATTGTAATCTTATTTCTAAAAGCAGGTCACCATCCCACTCCCATCAATGGAGCCACAGTGAACACAGAGAGCCAAGTGAAATGTATTTTAGAGTTGGAGAGAATTAACAAAGAAATAGAAACAGTGAAGAATGAGGTAGAGAAAGAACGGAGAAGACTGTCACGCTACCAAACTGTTCAGGTGGACAGCAGGAGCGCAGGCTGCAAAAATAGTGCCTTAGTTCCTAAATCTAAAACCAAGGATGTGAATGGAAATAGCCACAGACTATCTTCATGCAAACACTTTACCAAACCTTACTCCTCAGCCAAGAAGTACGTGGTCGACAACTCTAGGCCAAGAACTGATTTGGAATACGACCCCTTGTCTAACTTCTCTGCTGACTTGCGGCCTAGTAGTTCCACTGGTAAGGAGCCAAAGGTTAGAAGCAGTGCAAAAACAGCGAGGGACAGTGACCAAAATAAGTCCCCCTTCACTCAGTTAGTTGATGAGTCATATGAAGAAGAGGAGGAGGGGGTCCTTATTATTGATGTCCCCCTTTCTCCTGATACAAACAGAAGTCGACATCCAAAGCCGTGCAGGAGCTCCTCCGCTACACTACAAGACAATTCGGAGGAGGTAAAGAAAGTTAAACCTGCTCCAACTGTTGCGAACCTTCCATTCACTATATCTAGAAGTTTAAACGTGGTCAAAGTCAAATCCTCAGGTGTGGTCAATGTAGAAGTTAGTAAAGTTAACAACGAATGCACCACTGACAATGGTAATTCATTAAAAGTTTCTTTGGAACCGGAAAATGAAAATGACCCTAGGGATTTAAGTGTTTTTGATGACCTATCTAAATGCTTGGAAGACCTCAGGAGTGAAAGTCAGAAGTTGGCCTGTTACCAAGACCTTGAACCAACAATACAAAACATCAGTGACACCATGCCCGACTGCCCAAAAGAATCTGCATCTCTGCACACCAATCATCTAATTGATCCAGTGGTCATGGGGAATGTGCACTTGCTTGCCACAGAGTTTAGAATTGCGGAAAGTGATCTGCCCAACATCACCTTTACGATGAATCCAGCCCAACCCAATAAGGTTTCTTGTGAAAATCATACAGATTATTCTCTTTACTCTTCATACCCAATTTATCAGCCCCTGCGCCAGGCCCAGAGAGCGGAGGAGCCAGCCCAGTCTGTGGTTCAAAGTTATTGGTCTCCCATGCAAAGTGTACCGTTAGTATCATGCTTCCCAAAATTGCCAAGCCCAACGCAAGAATTTAGCTTTTCCACATCTAATCCAGCTTTACCCTCCAACTACTTGGAGCAGGCAGCTGATACAGCCGGCATCCAGCTATGTCAACCTCCTCAAGTGCCGTCAACTTCTAGACAGTCCAGTATGACCAATGGTTCACTGTTACCATCTACTCCAATTCAACAGCCTGTATTAGAGACAGAGAGTGGAGAGATAGAGACCATTAGTTCAGGTGCAGATGAGGAGCTCAACTATTCTGATGTTGACTTCTCAGACAGTGACCCCATGGAGGAATGCTACAGAATCTTCATGGAGGCTAAAAAGGAAGAGGAGGCAGAGTCAACAGAGAAGCCGTTTGTACCTGTAAGTATTGTACAGCAAGAAATGAATGTAACCCCAAATTGATAGGCATATACTGAGGGTGTCAACACCGACTTAAAATCAAGCCTTAGTTTTATTCACCTTGGGTGCGCCATTTAGTTGGGTAAACAAACATGGGCAGCAAGAAATACAGTGGAAAAGTTTTTGATCTGAGACTTCATCCTATTTTCAAGCTTGCAACAAACAGTACAGAGAAATCTGAGGCTGTTTTAAAACGTGAAGCATTGACGGGACAACGGAAAAGAATGGCCCATGTATCCAGACATGTAGAGGTATACTACATTGACAGACACATTATTAAAACAATTATAGTCGTAGTGGTCTTTTAATAAACATCCCTCAAATCTTGCAGACAGTGGGCAGGAGCCGACTTCAGAGCCAGACAATAGTCCCTCTACGGGGGCCTGGACCAGCATCAGTCCATCAGGTGGTCAACACCTCCAGGATTCAACAACTACATCATAAGGCTTGCAAGCTGACTGCTGCTCTGAAGGGGGGGCAGGCCTTTGTCTCTTCTGCCACTCAGAGAAAAGTTGTCGCCCTGGCTCCTCCTTTAGCCCAAACCCCTCCCCCAATGGCTACTTCTTCAACAGTCACTCAGCCTCTGCAAAATGGTATGTGATCAGGGGTTCATGGAATATTTCCACTACCTTAACATGATGCAACGTATTTGTATAAATTCCAAGGACTTCACAATTGCTCCGCTAACGGTAACATCGATCAAATGCTGTTGTACGTATGTGTTTTCTTCCTCGCAGTCAACTACTTGCCTGTTGGCACTGCCATCCAGGTTGGCAACAACCTGCACTTTATCCTTCCTGAGGGAAGCTACACTCTACCAATATCATCCATTGCAAGCCCTGTCACTTCAATCATTAGCCCAATTTCCCCTGTGCACTCATCCCAAGTTGCCCCTATGCCCACGAATCATTCAATCCAAGCAACCCCTATAAACTTGTGTCATCCGTCTCCAGTGACACCTGTTCACCCGTATCATGCAACCCAAGTTACCCCGATACATTCATGTCATTCCACCACTACCACCCATCTTCCTGTAAAAGCTCAAACAACATCACCATCTGCTGTAGTATATACAACTGCAGTTACCACTGCTCCCCAAGCAGCTGCTTATGTCCCTGCAAAGGTAAGGAATGTGTGTTAAGATGTTTGCAGCAAATGTTATATTGCATGTGGAATATGAACTAGGCTATGGTATTCAATTGCATTTTTTTCACAGGTTAAATTTGAACTTCAATTCAACTAACAAAAATGTCTTGACAAATAGCATTGACTATATATCTCTTGTTTTCAGCCCATATCCACTAAACGCAAAGTGAAGCAGCGAACTGAGGTCAACGCCAAAGTCCCACATGATGTCCGGCAGCGATATGTTAACATGTTTGTGGAAGAGTTCCTCAAAACATCAACGACTGTACAGAACGCCTTTGAAAAGGTTCAATTATCTTTTTTAGTTCAGATTATGAGTAAAGTACCAATCTTAAACCACTGTAAAATATCCAGTTTGACTTTGTGTTTCTTAGGCCCTCACTGAGGAGAAGACTGTGTATGAGCGCAGTGTCAACAAACTGAAGTATATGAGTGTTGCTGTGAACGCACTTAAGAGGTTGAAGAACCAGAGCACTTTGACTGCCAAAGGTTAAGTATTCTGGAGGGATTTAAGGAACCTTTTAATGTTTTTAATCATTGAAGCAGATCAGAAGCTAAATGTTTAATTAGGAGTAATAAGGAACAGATATTTTTGTTGGTTTTACTGTTTGCCAATAATCATTTCAAAATATGGTTACACAGCTGAAAATGAATCTAGTGTTCAGCAATTGAAAGGCAGCATTCCACTCAACGTGAAAGCCCTCAAAGGAAATGGTAATAATTAGTGTTGAACTTTTAGCCACATTTTTTACTAGACCAAGTACAGTATAGCAATATTGTCCTGTTCCTGGCTTTAACCTATCAATTTTGGACCATATCGCTAACTAAGAATATACATCTGTTTTTGTACTTGTAATTTCGCAATAAAGATGACACTGCGCTGTATGAAAGCTTAAAAGAGCATATTCTGACTGAGGAGATGTTGGCGGAGAACAACTATCCTCTCCAACACCCAGAGAATCCTGGTAGTGCAATTCTCTTTGCAGACACAAAAAAGAGCATCAATGATGGTAAGTTAAGAAAATACGTATGTATGGCTAAGCTCAGTAATGATTTCATCTAACGAAAACAGATACTAATATTTTTAAGTTGGTGTGTCCTGCTACCATGCATTGTTTGTCCTCTAGAGGGCGTACTTTACCTGTAGCGACTTAAGTGCTCAACTCTTTGCACATTCATCCAACTTATGTAATATGGTTTATGTTTCTTGGGGAAAGCCCTCAAGAGGATTTGCTGTAGATGTGGGGCTACCTACTCTGTTGGCCAAACTGGCAAACATGTACGCAAAGAGGAGTGCACCTACCACTATGGTAAAGGAGTGGAGAATAAGGGTGAGTGGTTTTTCAGTTAATTATGACTGGCTAATATTGCAAGATGTTCTGATGACTAAGTAAATTTGTAACTTTCTTTGCAGTACCGGGTGGAGTGGAAACTCGTTATAGCTGCTGTGAAGGAGTTGTTGGGGCCCCTGGATGTCAAGTCTTTAAAGTAAAGTATAAAATACAACATTTCGAGACATCAAATGCACTTTAACAGAAACCTAAAATGTGTATTTTTGAAACAGCTACATGTCCATGATGCATTCAGCCTTGATGGATTTGTACGTACTCTCCCTAGAACATACCTAGACAATGACTGTCCAGGGGTTTATTCAGTGGACTGTGAAATGGTGAGGGCCTAAGCAACTTATTACTATATAACCTGTATGATGAAGCTCTTATTACTATATAAACTGTATGATGAATAAGATGTGGTGTGCATTTGTTGTCTCAAACTTCAGTGTTTATTTCATTATTTATTCATGTCTCACTACTTTTTTATTTTTCGAATATTATACCAAATTAATACATTTCCAAATGCCTCAGTGTTATACCATCCATGGATTGGAACTATCCAGAGTGACTGTGGTCAACTCCAATGTTCAGGTAGTCTACGACGCCTTTGTCCGACCCGACCATGAAGTCATAGACTACAACACCAGGTACTCTTTCTAAACAAACCTATTGAAAATGTGCACCTCGTCTTTGTTTAAATTTAATACTGAAATCTAGGGTTTGCGGTGGCTCATTTCTACCATTGAATAATTTAACAGTAAGTTACATTTTTATTTAATATTTGAACTGCTTAAAACTGGAACCCTATACTTTTGGAGCAGGTTCTCAAGTGTTAGCGAGAAGGATGTGAAAGGCACCAGCTCGTCTATCAGAGATGTCCAGGAGACTTTGCTGAAGTTCATAAGGGCAGACACTATTCTGATTGGACACAAACTTGAAACAGACCTGTGTGCACTAAAGGTGGGCTGGGCTTCATCTTTATCGGATAAGAGACGTGGTCAATAGAATGTTTAAAACTTTTTCATATCAAATGAAAATACAAGTGCATTGCAAGGGATGTTAAATCACATACAATTACTGTTATGAAAACAGTCCAACTTTGTTTGATGACATTATTAGTGTGTGTTCACTAGCCAGGAGTAGGTTCTGAATGCATCTCCTGATTGAATTTCTCCTTGGCACCTGCAGTTGCTCCATGCAATGGTGGTAGACACCTCACTTGTATTCCCTCATCGGCTGGGGCCACCTCACAAACAGACCCTCCACAAACTAACGGCTGACAACTTGAGGAAGATTATCCAAGAGAGTGGTGGGTTCAATAAACCACTGCTGTGTCTTTCAGTTTGAGGCTGTTCAAAGTGTATCCCAGCCTCTTTATGACTTATTTTAGTTTGTAAAAAAAATTACATTTCACAAATATCATGTCATATAGTAGGTTTTGCTATGAACTGAGTGATGGGTGAATGTGCCGACACACTTAATGTTTAACGCATCATCCTTATTTATATAATTTCTGTTAATGATACTTTTGTTACTATTGTTATCTTATATCACCTAGTTTGTGGTCATGACACTGCAGCGGATGCTGCAGCATGCATGGAGCTTATGTTGGGGAAAGTCAAAGAAGATGGAAAAGTCCGAAGATGGTGACCTGAAGAAAGGAATTTTAATTATTCATGCCATATTAGTGCTCCTGAAGCGTTTACTTTGAGTTGCGGCTATAAAGTTTTATTTTTTATTTTTTGATGGCTCTGTTTTTTGCTATGAGAGGCTTAGAGTAACAATTTATTTTGTTTAACGTGATCACATTACACGGTTTGACGTGATTGTATTTATTTTTACTGGCCTCTTAATTATGAAGGCAAGCAGTTATGGATTGTTTTGGAGTCTATTGCACTTTATTGAGTGTGGTGGAACACTTGGGGAAAATTATTTTCAGTAAAAACCACTATGAATTACTCTGTGTGGTTTTATGAGCTCCAAGCTAGCCGATAAACATAAACTGTACCTGGTGCTATTAATTAAACTAATCAAGCCATGCACACCTGATTACAATTTCTACAATTATTTCACAAAAGCATATAAAGCCTTTAGAACAGAGTTATGTGTTAGCACACTGCTCTAAACATGGGTCAAATATTGAAATGTGCATCTTAATGCATACATGGTTTTTGTAGTCAGAATGTTTAAGTTGCAACGTTTTAAACATATTTTTTTTAGTCTAAGTTTTCCACCCTACTCCTTCTACAATGCATTCCCCACTAGGAATACGTTTCAGACATCAACATTCTCTACTCTCATACTTTCAAACTTATTGAATCTAATTATCAGATTGTCATTTGGACCGTTTGTACACGGAAACTCTCATCCAAAGATGATCTTTTATACAAACCATATAGCATTATGTGCTTCATATATTTGATGGTTTATGTGCTTTCTGATGCTAAGTTTTATTTGACAGTTTTACTGCTGACGATACCTTTCCAACTTTATGTTGCTCAGCTCTGCCCGGTTAGTCAACATACTGAATATAATTTCAATACATTTAATATTTTTTATATTATATGAGGTTTTGTACACCTACAATAGGCTTTCAGCCTATAACTCAGTCACTGTTAATGGTAGACATGGTTGAGATATCAAATTACTCAGGATGGCGTTTTAATTGATGTTGCAAAGTTCCTTATTGATCACGTAGTATTGATATCCTATATGAGATGAAAAATGCATTAGTCAATGGAGTCTTATTGACATGCATTAAATCAAAACCTATCATGCTGTGATCCCTAATGGCAAACTTGAAAATACTAATGTTTCAGTTTTGACGAATAAAATGTATAATAATGCTGTACTTGCTATTAGCGTGCACACACACATCTATTTTTGTCTTCCTATTTTTATTAACTCACAAAGATATACAGAATGGAAGCTTTATTGAAACAAGTATAATCACATTGGGAAGCTGAGAATGCCACTGAAATACTGTATATACAGACACCTTTAATTAAAACCCATATATATGTTCTTAACAGACAGTGGTGTACTTTTTAACATTCATCCTGAGAACTGCGTTTACCGCTGTGCTTTAATAAAATAGTTGTTAGGCATTAATGTTACTCTGCTTTAATCTTTAACTTCCCCTTTTCACCCAAGCACTTCTGGATTAAGAAGCGGATGAGGATGCCGAGGAAAAGGGCAAGGATCAGAACAATAGCCAAGAAGAAAAGTAGTACGTCAAGACTGTGGTACTGATACCAGGTGAGTTCATGGGCCTTTACCCTCAGATGCTTGGCACCTTTGTTCCGCATCGTAAACTCAATCCAGAACACTGCTTCATCCTTTGGACTGACGGGCCGGTCATGGTGGATTCTGGACAACCGCATGGCATTTTCTTTGTAGCTGTTGATTAAAATACATTTAAATAGGATGTTTGTTGTTGTTTTCAATATGTGAAGAAGCACAAATTAACTAACTTGTATGGTCAGCCCATTGTCTCACAGGTGCGAATTGAAACGCATATTCTTTTGCTTACTTCACTTAGTTGAATACAAAACTCACGAGGGATCATTTATGACAGCCTTTAGTGCATTCACAAGGTCCTGGGTATCCATTAAGTTGAAGTCCATGATCTCTGCAGCTCCCTTTGCCTTCATGTGGACCATGTTGTCTGGCTGGTCAGCAAACATGGGAATCCCCACCATGGGAACCCCATGGTAGATGGCCTCATAGATTCCATTTGTGCCTCCATGGGTGATGAAGGCTCTGGTCTTAGGGTGACCTAAACACACCAATACACATTCTGTACATCATCTCTCTTTTACATCTTATATGGTTGAGTTTATTGTAATATGTAACTTATTTAAGAGTTTCAATACAAAGTTGAATGTGTACATAACATATGTGTCTATCAGCACATTTATATTGGGTCATATATGATGAGGTGGTAGATGTAGCCTACCTAGCAGATCATTCTGAGGGATCCAGTCATACACTCTGGTATTGGGACCTAGAGTCTTGGGTTTCTCCCCATTGTGTCTCCACAGAACCTGGTCATAGTTAAAGAGCTGTTAAGAAATAAAATGGCATCTTTTCAGCGTGTACTACCTTTTAGTGTTTGCTGGAAAAATATCTAATTTAATTCACGTCTTTAATAATGACACAGTACACGGTCAGGATATTTAGATATTGCACATTACCTGTGTGTGCCCTTAGCTGTTTGTGCAACGTACTCATAAATATATGGAATGGGCTTCTATGTCTCTGACCTTTTGTGGCATCTGTGCAAGGGCAGAGGCTATCATGTTGGTTCTTTCATTGGTCATGTTCTTGATCATTGAGCCCAGGGTGAAAACCACAATGCCATGAGCCCCTGAACTCTGCACAAACTCTTCCATATGCTGGTAGAAGTGAAAATGTTATGCCATCAGGTATTGGTTTGTTCACTTGTATTTTTTTTATATTTAAAAACGTTTGTCACACCTGGGGTAAAGGCTTGGCTGGCCTGCAGTGGATTCCCCCTACAAACTTAAAGTTGGGGAGGAAAGGACGGGCAAATTCAAAGTCCCAGTATGTTCTGATCAGCCAGATGTCTGCTCTGCTCATCATCTCACATGATTTTGTGGGCTTTCCTGTGGAACATTCACAAATTAGTCCTGTACTTTCACATAAACAATTGGCATTAGCTAAGTGATACAACATTTTCTAGACTTGTATTGCTTTTTACCACTGTTATTGTTATAAGCCTACATTTTATGCCTATTCAAAATACCATATATTGATTACTTATTTAAATATTATGCCATGGATTCATCTGATTTAAATTTACAGTCTAATTTTATATTTTAAATATATTTCTTCCTATTTTCTTTATCTCTGTTCTCCTGTATTGTATTCCAAACTATTAATGTTATTTTAGCAAGCCAAAGCTTTTAGTAATTTCTGTTTAGAATTTAGAAATAATTGATAAATAAGATTTTTTTAAAGATAATATTTAGGATATTTATTAATATGTATCATAAAATGTGACTGCATTTTAGTCAAACCGATTACCACTTTCTGTTGCTGCAAGCACCGCAATCTAAAAAATAGAGCCACATACCTCTGACCTCCGTGTAGTACTCGTCCAAATCCTGCCACATCATAGAAGCTAACAAGTCCTGTGAAGCATAGAAAATAAAGTTCCACATTCTTTCTGAAAAGCTCATTTGGTCCGTTAGTTTAATCATGGCTCCAGGGACATAGGATGGTGGAGCAGGTAGTTGTCCACAAAGCCTCTCCCAAACGTGGGCAATGGAGAAGCGAAGGGTAAAGACCAGGGGAACATCCAGGATATCAGCAACCAGGTCACTACAAGGATAGATGGGGTCTGCCAGCAGCAGGTCATACTTAGCCTCCTTCAGCTTGCCCATGACGGAATCTGACTTCAAGAGTCCGTTGCATATCTTCAAAGACAACAGCATATCCTTTCTCATAAGCTGAAAGTACTTGACATGGAGTTGGAAGTAGCTCAAATGATCGATCTCGTACATGGAGAACTTCACAAACTCTTCGAAGAAGGCTTCATTTTCCTCTACAGACACAGATACGTTAAAGGGTTCATAGGTGAAGCTGGACGATTCATTAGGGTTCATGAATAAGGAGGCGCTCTGCACCAAAACGGTGACCTTGTGTCCTCTGTCGATCAGAGTGTCCAGTACAGGCTTTAAGTTGATCCAGTGGCTTCCGTCTGTGTACCACACCAATATCTTGCCACTGTTAACATGCCTTGTTATGCATAGAATCAGTCCAAACACAGATGCATACTGTGCAAGCTTCATGGTGACTGTGAGAAAAGTAATGCATTCAGCTCTTCCTCAACTGTTCTAAACTACTGTACCGAGCCTAAACCAATCATTAACTCAGATGTGAAGTCAAAGTCCCTTTTGTCTTGGGGTAAAAGGTAAAGACTGTAAAAAGTCAAAAGAGTAGTCATATATGTTGTTTCTGGTACACTAATGTGGGATTTTTCTATACGGCTTGATGTACATTATTTTCCTCAAAAACACTGCGGCATAGTGCAAGAATAAAATCAATCATTCTTTGTTTTAATGCAGAGAAAAGATGTTTGAATGTACCCAAGAAACATTCAGAGATGTTCTGAACTTTGATTGTTCATCTCTACCTTTCTGACCCATGCTTATTATCCTTTATGTCCTAATTATTGGTCTGAAGTGTAGTGTGCATGTGAGGAATCTTGTCATTGGAGGACAGCTGTATGAAAACATCTGAAACTGGACTCCTCTCCCCCTTTCTTTAGTGTCTATTCACGTGTCCCACATGTATGTACAGTAGGGTAGGGATTTAAGACCCTTCCTTCTACATTTGTACACATCTGTTTCTTATATAATACATATATCCAAATCAATATCCCAGTTTTCTTGCCCCAGGACCCAAATCTTACACACATGCACAGAGACTTCTTCTGCAGCTCCAAACCTACAGCATTGTCCCTCAGAGTATAAACTTTGTGGCAACGTGTAGATATGACAACAAACTGGTCATACAAAAATGTATAGGAAAAAATGCACTGTGTATGAAGATAACCAAATTAGTGATGAGTCACTCACAGATTGCTTAATCACCAGTCATTTCCCATCCTACCCAACCTTAGTGTGTGGAAGTGGTGAGTGTTATGTGTATTCAAGAGGTTTTAAATGGCAAACGTAAGGTTTTCAATTTAATTAACTGTGGATAAAGGAATTTAAGTTTTATTTCAAGACCCAGAGTTTATCAACACAGAAAGATTTGCATCAGGAGAAATAGGTAACCTATGTTTGTCTGGGGCGATCGGGTCATTGCCTATGTAATTCATCACCCAAAAACACCCACTGGCCATTTATACTACATTTCGGTCATGCACCATTTAAAATGTGCTAAACATTGTGTCAAAGAATGTAAAGAAACTTGCAATGATATAATCATAATATTTGATGCATGTGCATCCAACGATGTGCAACTTGCTGTCATACAGTAGGCCTACCATATCATGACTAAAAATAATATACTGACACACTATGACTGTGTTTTCTTAGGCGGGTCTAAGTATCACAAGTGTCCAATGACTCTCTTGCGGTCACCTTTTTTCATCCTCTTTTCTTAGTGGGAACCTCTTCCACTTTGCTTCCTTACTTCCCTGCTCCTCTCTCAGCACTGGGGTCGGAGTAACAGCGTGTTGCTTTTTGAAGTAGTCATTTGCATAATCAGATTAGAACGTGGGATTGTCAGTGGGCTCCCCCCATCTAAAAGTGCTCCAGAGGGAAGAGAGTGCTGTCCAGTGCAACAATAGAGGGGGACCCCTCCAACACCCCAGACGGGCTGCACCTGCATCCCACCCACCCTGGCTGAGCTGGTCAACTCTGTCTGTCTCCGCACGAAGGAAAGACTACAGCTATGGGGGAGAGCGACAGCGGAGAGAAAAGGGAGTAAGGGAAAGGGGGGTGGTGGTTTGGGGGGGGGGGGGGGGGGGGTATTCAAACATGCAGAGTGTGAATTGGCTTTAAGGGGATAAAGAGCTCAGGGCCTATCGGTTGGCACCCAGCTCCAGAAATTCTTTTTAAGGGGCGCCTCAGCCAGGAGAGTGCTGGACTGCCTGAACTGATCTACTCCATTGTGATAACCAATTCAGACAGTGTGCTAGACGCTGATAAGGAAATGTGCTCTCAATAGACCATTACCCACATACTTGGGTGAGAATAGTCAATCAGGCACATATACTCATGGTAGGAGATGAGCATCATAAAGATTTGTAAATATGCAGCATAAGTCATTTTATAAGTGCAATGAAAGGTAACAGTATATTTTTATTGTCATCAGTGTTTGTGTGTGTAAATATTGTGCATCCACATAATAGTGTATAATTGGTAGTCAGCCTGAAAGCTATTAGAAATATTTTCAAATGTATGATTGTATCCAAACATATTATTTTCTGTACGCTTTAATTAAAAGATACAAAAATATGATATTTTTAATAGAAGTAATTTGAAAGTTGTGGAGTTACAATAAATAACACTAAATTATATCAATGTAGAAGTTTTGAATCCCCAATAGAGGGCTTCGTGGCATTTTTCTGTGAGAATATGAGGTGTCACCTGTCCAATCCCACAGGCCTTCAGTGCGTGTGTCCAGCTGCAGTCTGCTCCGTGTACACACTATTAGCTGTTTTAGCTAATGGTGGGGAGAAAAGCCCCTAAAGTCCCTGAACCACTGACTGTTTACTCTTCAGCTCAGTTGTTGTAGCCTGCTGACAGGAAATGAGACAGATTTCCACAACCACAATAGGTGATTAAGCAAATTAATGTGTGACCCTGTGTAAACGCCTCTGTGCTGATGACATCACAGATGGGCCACACAACAAGGAAAGTTATTTTCTTTAATAAAGTTTCCTTTCTATGCTTCAACCCTGTTGATCTGTTTTTCATTCTTCCTACCCAAACACAACATGTTACCAGTTGGTAAACCAAAAACAAGTAAATCACAATATATATTTCTATTTAAATGTCTTACTTACCTATTACGTCAGCTTTTAATTATTTTAGTTAATGAGAAAGAACATGAAATACATCGAAAATGTTTGCATTTTGGACAATGAAGATAGGCCTATGTCCCTGCAAATAATATTCCTGAGTTATCAAATTAACAAATTAGTATGCCAATTGTGATTGCAAAGTCAAAGTGTTTGTATCATTAGTGGGTACAGGATTAAGCGCTTGGTGATCGCAGAGGAGAGTAGCATCTTGGAGTTTGGTCAGTCGTCAGTTTGACTGCAGGGTGACCTGTGACTCTAGGGCACAAGTTAAGCTTTCCTTTCTCTCACCTACAAGCAAACTGGACAGAGTGCAGAGGTCAAACTTGTGTCCACAAGGCTATCACAGGACCAGTAGTGGACAATCAATACTGGGCCCTTTGAGCAGAAACAAGGGCTTTCTAAAGGGTCTAAAATAGACTTGGACATAGCAGCTGCAGCTCTTGATTTTGCTGACACATTAAGAGACGATATTTCAGAAAGGTGATATTCCTGTTACAGTGCATGGTGGCCCAGCCAGAGCCGACTTGAACCCGATTTGAACATCTTTGGAGAGATCTGAAAATGGCTGTGCACCGACGCTCCCCATCCAACCTGATGGAGCTTGAGACGATCTGCAAAGAAGAATTGGAGAAACTGCCCCAAAATAGGTGTGGCAAGCTTGTAGCATCATACTCAAGAAGACTTGAGGCTGTAATTGCTGCCAAAGGTGCTTCAACAAAATATTGAGTAAAGGGTGTAAATACTTATGTACATGTGATATTTTTTTATGTTGAATACATTTGCAAAAAATTCTAAAACTTTTTTCACTTTGTCATTATGTGGTATTGTGTGTAGAATGTTGAGGATTTTTTTTTATTTAATCCATTTTGGAATTAGGCTGTAACATAATAAAATGTGGAAAAAGTGAAAGGGTATGAATACTTTCCGGATGCACTGTATGAAGAACATAAGGTTGTAATAATTTTTTTCTGATATTTTATTTATCAATAGCTTGAATAAATAACATAATCACAAACAAACCCAAAATAAATTACAAAAGAAGCATACAAAGATTGATATTCTAATAGCCTTGATATACAGTACTGTCAGTAAAATAATTCTCTTTGGCTATACGATAAGTTTGTTGTACAAAAAAGGTGCATACAAAAGGAACCATTTAAATGTTTTTCAAACAGGAATGTCAGTTTTGTCATACTTCATCAGCCAAATTACCATATTCTTTATAAATAAAAACTTCAACATTAAAAGACCCAAATAAATAATATTTTACACAGGGTCTATTTTTTTTCTCACTGAGAACAAACTGGATACATAAAGAGTAAATACAAAGCTAGGTCAGATAGTCTCCTTAAAGAAAAGGCATGTCAACAACACTCTTGGCTGCAATCTTCCATGAATTTGTTGACTAGATATCTTTTTAAATAACTATGCCTGAAAATTTGAAATAACTTAATATGTTCAATTTGCATTCGTTGCATAATGCTTTCTTATTACAAAACTCTGAACCATGAATTTGAATATTGCCATGGAAACATGAAATACAAAGAGGAATACAAATAAATTACATCACAACTACTCATACTCTCCTGTAAATACTTCATGAACCTTCCTTTTTCAGTTTTTCTTGCACAAGGTGGCTGCATCACTGTTCTTTGTAATGGCATCATTCACAAACATCCAACAATCCTTTGTCTTGTGCATTTTTACTCAACAGTGTTACCCCAAGACATTGAAAATACAATCCATTTTTAGGAAACAATGTTTGTATGGTTCAAGACTACCAGGTTTCAGCGCTGTCACAGCTTGATCCAGGAGAGGGGGCGTCTGTGTCACTGGCGAGGCCCCATGGCTGTGAAGAGGAGGAGTGAAGGTGGCCCACATTGCTTCTGAGGTAGGTGAGCAGGGCGGTGGGTGAGTGGGAAGCCGGCTGTCCGCTCTGGCTCTGCAGCAGCTGCACTAGGAAGTTGATGTAGCGCATGGCCAGCCGTAGGATCTCATTCTTGCTCAACTTCTTTTCAGGGGGGTGAGTGGGGATGAGTTTGCGGAGTTCTGCAAAGGCTGTGTTGACATTGTGTTGGCGCCAGCGTTCCCGCGTGTTAGTGAATACCTTCCTGGTCATGTTTCTGGTGAGGTAGGAAAGGTGAAAAATTAAGACATTTGTTTTTAAAGAAAAACAAGTTAATGCTGAAGATTGATTCAAAATTAGGGCTATTGATCCTAAGTATCGTAAGTGTTGGATGCTAAATTGATTTCTACTAATACATTTACATATTCTAATGATTACAATTAGTTATTTTTAAAATGTATATAATATGTAAAATTTTGTTAAAATGTCGAGTGTAGATAAATTAATAAATATCTAGGCAGAAATGTCCCATTTACAAATTCTAAAACAAGCAATTTGAGCTTGACAATATTGAAAATACAATTTCTTTGTATTTTATTTCTAAATCTTACCTGTGAGCTGTGGCGTGCAAATTAATCAAGTAGCATAGGAGTGTGTGTCCCAGGTCATCTGAGATGTGCCCTGCTGCAGTACTCCAGTCTGGGTACAGTCAGTTGAGTGTGCTCATGCTGTCTGAAGCCTGTGAGAGGGTGTGATGGAAAGAGGAGAGGAGAGGAGAGGAGAGGAGAGGGGGCAGAAGACTGCTGCATGCACACATCTCACATTTTATAGCAGGGTGGAAGTCCTTTTGTGTGACGTGTGTGTGCTGTCGCGGAGCCTCTCTCCTGCTGTCTTCCCCATTGTGGACAGTGACGATGGCTACAGTCTGAACTGTCTCCCTGGAGGGCACATTTGTCTGGGGAACAAAGAAATGTCCTAGGGGGTCAAAATGTATGTAACTGTTATTCACAAAAATAAATAACCAAGAGACCTTTTTGGAACCTGCACAGGCACTCAACATGCAAAACAATCCACAGCTTTCCAAGTTCCGTTTTTTGGATTCTTTCCTACAACTCAATCTATGAAGTTGCAACGAAAGGTGACACTTCGAAACAGATTCCTATTATTGTAAAGCTAAGACGCTTTGCCCTTTGATCCTGCATTTACTGTTGTGGGCACTTGTTCCTTTTCTATGCTTTAAAACATTATCCATGGGTAACCCCATCACTAAACCTTGATACCACCGGCTCAACTACCATTCAGTTCAGCCTGATTGGGCCACAAAAGGTAAAAATACCATATCCAGATTGACAGTGGAACAATATGGGTTTTGTTATGACTATGGTAATCTTGTTTAGTCATTCCATGGGCCACACATAAATTATAGTGAACACGGGGGAGAGCGGTATCGCCGGGTCACATGCACGAGTGTGAGCCACCTCTCTCAGAGCACCGACTGCCACTCTCCACCGTCTTCCACCCCTCTCTTTCTCTGTGCCTCCCACTTTCAACCTCCTTTTAGATTAAAAAAGCCAACGTCTAGTTTAACCAATTGTCACTGCTCTTTTTACACCCTTCAAGTGTTGTTTCAAAGACGCAGCCTTCCATACAAGTCTCTCTGTGTGGAGTAGGAATTTGCATAATCCGATTAGGGCCTGGGATTAGGGCCGGGGCCGGGAGAACAGGCCCGATGGGAGACGCCCCTGAATCGGAGCCATTCATGGGCCTTGCTGCACTTCCAAGGGGCTGCACCTGCAGTATTGGGCTGGGCTCCCTCAATCCTCCACAACAGGCTCAAGGTCTGCAGACACACTCACAGCAGGCCCTAACAACCCTCCTCATCCCAAGACTCGACAAGACACATTATAACAGAGTAGTAGGACTTTTCTGTCCTAAGAACATAAAACAAGCCATGCAATATAGCAAGTTCAACTATTTTTTAAAAGGTTTAGAGTAAAGCATCATTCGTAGAATAATAAATCCCCCTAGACAGATAAAGATATGACACAAACGAACTGATAGGTTTCAAAATGTCCTTTCCCTCATCCTCCAGTTTACTCAACCAAATGCTATCGCATGAGAGCAGACTGCTATAAAACATCCCAGTTGTCTGACCTTTCAATGCAGTGGTCAGGCTAGTACCCAGCTTGAAAGGTTAGCCCAGTTTGAACAGCCTGTTAATTCCCACAATATGTCTCCTATTCATACCAGGGCCAAAGTGTGGCAGGCAGGGGATATTACTGGGCCATTACACTGCTGTTTACCTAGTCTCCATCTAGGGAGCTCTTTAGCCATCTCGGCTTCTCCCTTTGTCCAAGAGCCATTAAAAACACCTGTTTTGGCTCTCTTTATGTTTGGCCTGTGGTTGTTATGAGGCAGAGTAGCCAAAGCGACATTGAGAGAAAGGCTAGGTGGTTATTAACGGTGGTGGCTAGCATGTGCATGGACAGGAGGAGAGGGAAGGGGAGGGGCAGGCACGCAGCAGTCGATGTCCCCATTGCAGTCTTTGTCTGGAGCTCATTCCTGAGGGAGCTGGCTTCACTCTGCTGGCTCGTGAAGATAAGCACTCCCTCCACACGCTGAGGGATGCTGATAAGTGTGTTGCTGCGCTAGATGAATGAACTCATTTTGAGCTCCAGCATGGAGGAGACGTCAGTTTAGCTAGGAAATGAGTCACACACACAGCACCAAGCTCATAAATGGAATTGTGATGCGATGTTCCACACAGAATAACCAGTGTTCACCGTAATCTATCAGTGTGTTCAATCTAACCTGGTAAACAGTATTATTCCTACTTTAAGGTGTTTTTTTTTCTTGTTGGCAGCATAATGCATTTTAATTAAATAAAAAATTAAAAATGTTGTGGTATTTAGGGTCTGTATAGACTGCACAGTCTTTGTAAAGTGCCCCCTCATTGTTGGTAAGTAGTGGCCACACGTCTGAATGGTTTTTACTGGGGTCTCAGTGACCAGTCCACCTGCTGCTTCTCACTACAACCACCACCATCTTTTAGAACAGTGAACTGGAAAAGGTCACTGGACACAAAAAGACAAACATATTAATGAGGTTAAGAAAGTTTCAATAAAGGCAGATTAATATAAGGGGTGAAATAAATCTGTCTTTTATTAAAAACATGTCTTGCATTTACATTCATGAAAATTACCAAAAAGTGTATTCACAGCTTCAAATAAATAACAAATAATCTAAATTTAGAGAAAACTTTGCCTACTGTATGTATGAGGAAGAGAGCAGCATTTTCCAGAACACAGCAATAGAAGCAATATAGTGACCTTTTAGAAAAACCTTAATCTAGTTTGTCCGTCACTTCTTCCAGGCACCTTCTCATAGCTGAGCTTTCCCCTCTTGAGCGGCGTCAACACTGGAAATAAAAACAATACAAAGCAGAAATACATTTTAAAAACTGACATCAATAAAAAAAATGTAAATACAAATAATTATTTAAACACTGTAGATCTTACTTTTGTAATAATAATGTCATTATTACCGGTGCCGACGACATCTGTTCCATGGGCCCTCCGCTTCCTTTCCAGGCCTGTCCTGTAAGAGGTGCCATAACCTGGGGACTCCTCCGGATCACCACTCACACCGTAGGGGCTGTGTCTGGCCGGGGTCCCAGCCCAGGACAGAGCCCCTCTGGGGGAGCTCAGGGCCTGGTAGGCTTCACTGCCGTGGTGCTGGTAGTCCCGGTAGCCTGGGGTGTAGGACAACGTCTCCCTGTCGTTATCGTAGGCTGGTCTCTGCGGGTTTGGCTTGTAACTAAACGATGCCTCCAGTTTAAAGGGGTTCTCTGTGGTGGGGTGGTTTGATGGTTCTGTTGGATAGCCACCATAGGACTCCTGCTGCTGACGTGGCGGTGCTCTCTCCATCCACTCATCGGCTCTTCTGTCCCCCTCTCCTCCTCTCATCCATCTAGTAGACTCCCCCCCCTCATCCCTTTTCTCGTCTTCCCAGGGGTTATTGTGACTCCAACTCGTCTGGGAGGTGCTCAGTGATCTGACCGATGGGCCTAGATCCACTTGAAACTCTCTACACTCCTCACTGACCATAGCGGCACCATGTAGATCAAACTCCACAGCTTGGCTCACAGTACAGGATGAGCTGAGGGGAAAGCCAGCCTGTTGACCGAGGAAGGGCTCTGAGTTGGAGCTGAGAGGTCGCCTGTGGCCTCTGCTGGAGCTCCAAGGGCTTTGGAGGACACCAGGGTCTGGCTGGGAGAAGCCTGTGGGGGGATCAGGACCGGAAGGCTCTGTGGTCAGTGCATACAGGGAGGTGGTGTCGCTGAAGAGCTACAACCAGAGGAAGAGACCAGAGAAAGACACTATAAATGTAGTGAATTAATTGTATGCAACATGGTAAAGCTAAACCATTATCATTAAAAGTCTGAGGGTGTTTTATATAGTTAATAGCTGTGCATTATATTACGATTGCATTTTCTACATAAAAATGACCGACAACCTAAACCCTTGACACAGGCTTGAGCTTGTGAGTAGAGTAGTCCCAGGTCACCTTGAGGACTTTATGTGGGACCTCTGGCAGAAGGTCCACTAGCTGGTCCAGCAGGGCCCCCAGAAGCCACTGAAGGGAAGGGGCCCGGCTGAGCATCAGCTGGCCCACCAGAGGGTTGACACAGGGAAAAGCCAGCAAACACTTCTCTTCCTGGGGGAAACACATCTATGTATGGTCAGTCAAATATAGTAAGCTGTGGTACAGCAGTTTCAAAGGTTCGAAAAGACTAGTACAGCAGGTGAGATTAAAGGTTTCTCTAGTACAGTAAGGCAATCACACACGCAAACACACATTACAGTAATAAACTTAGACCACATGTTTTGGCACAGTCACCTCTGAGGGCAGCACAGACAGCCAGGCTCTCTCCAGGTAGCTGACCGGGTCTCTGTTGCTGGCCATCAGACTGTGGTAGCAGATCCAGCTCAGCCCCTTGGCTATATCCACCACATCCGACACTATCAACACCTAAGGGCACTCCGTGGAGACGAGGCACCATCAGCAGACAGCCACTCAGACAACAGCCATCAGACATCTGAGCATTTGTGGACAATGATGATGCCAGGGGCCCATAGGTCATGTACCTTGACATCCAGATCTTCAGCCTTCATGCCAAACAGCACCAGGGAGGAGTAGACCAACACTAGGTTGCTGAAGCTCTCACTGGTCAACCTACACCAACATATGACAATACCGTCATAATACAGAATGTCTTCAACCATTTCTCCTTCAGATAAGTCCCTAACAAATGAACTCCTTTAAAAACAACAGCCCCGAGATAATATCACCATGAATTGGATGTGTGTGTGTGTGTGTGTGTGTGTGTGTGGTGTGTGTTTTCCCGCACCCTCCCCCTTGACTGTCAGGGCAGTGCAGTAAAAGCCAGCAGCAACTGTACTGCAGAGACAGGGCGGTCAGCCTCATCACCAGGCTCTCACAGGCCCCGTCCTGGCACAGCTCCACCTGATCCTGCTCTCGCGCACGCGCACGCGCACACACACACACACGCACACACACACACACACACACACACACACACACGGGTTAGAGGACTTGGGGATAAGTGTGGCACTGAACCAGAAAGAAGCCACAATTGAAAACAATAAAAAAAGGCAATGGTGTGGCAACAACAGTGTAAAGCCGTGTCCATTTAATTGGCCCCCTAACCTGAATGATGACAGCAGTGCTCTCGTCTACTGTCACCACAGCGTAGTGGTGTGTGCCTCCCAGCATCTGTAGCGACTGGCAGTGGCTCCGCTCCAATACCATCATGTTATATCTGCAACACCAACAGCACACACCAGTCACTTCACAGATTCACTTTGGAGCTGGAAGCTGTAACATTATAAACAACTTCATATTTTGGTTGAATTTTGAATTTACTGAGTCATCTTCAGAATGCTGCAGTGGGAAGACTTACGATGACTCCAATATCTGCAGCAGTGGCGGACAGTTGACAAGACCTTCTGTTACAATCAACACATAGGGGACATTCTGTTCCAGGGACCAACTTGGATCATTGCCTGAAAAATGCCTCACCCAACACCAACGCACACAAACACACACACGTGCAAACACACAAACATACAGTAAGTCGATTCACTATAATGCACCAGGAAATCATTTAAATTATTAAATCTAACTTTTAACTTCACAAGAAATAGCCAGAGGAAAAACACTGAGCAACAGCTAGCCAGTGTTCTGAGCTCATGTCCTGTTACAAATTCACCTGGGCCCCAGAGCCCCACTAACCGTTGCTGGGGAGGGAGGTGTGGAAGGTGAGATGAGGGAGGTCCCTGTCCCTGCAGACCCCTGGCCAGGGGGAGTGGTCCGCGGAGTGATACTCCACTACCAGGGAGAAGCTCTGCCACGGGAAGTCTGCTCCCATGTGCTGGCTGCACACCACCACCACACACACACCGCCGCGCAGGCTTGGGTATGGGACAAGGAGGAGAGAGGCTGACCGTATTAGCTTCCCTATGATCAATCTATTTGAAGGCTCTGCGGTGGGATGGTGTCTGAAAACTTACCTGTCAAGCACGCGGGTACGACTGAGCTTACTCTGTTCTTCCTCGGGACAGACAGCTGCCACAGGTTCCCCTAGAAAACACACCCCATGTATTACCACTCAGACTCACGGCTAGTTTATCAGGATCTAAAACAACATTGCATCAAGCTGTTGGGAAAAGATGTTTCCTTTACCAGTAACAAGTTGGAGACCTTGGATTAGCGTCTTCCTGGCAGAGTCAGAATTCACTGATAGTATCACCAGCACCTACAACACAGAGAAAGCGGAACAAACAACAAATGTAAGACTCAACTAGACTGTTGCACTGAAGTGTCATACCAAATGCTGCTTTAGATCACCAAATAGCCGACGTTTGAAAGTCTTTGTGGATAGGACATTCGGATCTCCATGAGGGACTACAGGACTGACCCTTGCAGCAGAGTGGAGTCCCGTGGCGCTGCGCAGCCACGCAGCCACCTGCTCCTGCAGCTCCAGCAGTTTGGGGCAGGGCTCCTTGCTCCGCTGGCCGAGGTAGAGCACCACCCATAGCCTCCTGGACAGCTGCTCCAGACGCTGGCCCGAACACGTCTCCGCTGCCCGGGACAGATACTCTGGAACCGTACCGCCACACCACGTTTCGGGCTTTTATTTATTTCATTTTTTATATTATTTTTCCTGCAGTCTTAACCTGCCTGTATGAGTGTGCTGCTTAGTGTGTGTGTGTGAGAGTGTGTGTGTGTGTGTGTGTGTGTGAGTACAGACCAGCGGCTGTTGTGAGGTCACACGTGAGGAGCAGGTACTTGACGGTCACCAGCACATGGATCAGAGCCACCTGGTTGAATAGCACTTCCTGCTCTGCAACAGCAGGACACAATTAAAACATACTGTTACATTTACAAATCCAGACATTAAGGTTGACATCTTCTGGTCGATTAACCGATTAACTGGTCAACATACCAAATTCTCATTGGCCGATTAATCACTGGTGTTGCTTTCATTACACTTTTTAATCCATTATTTTCGGCCGGGTGGGACATGCAGACCTGATGTATTTTATTTTTTTGTGAAAGAACATTAATTTTGAATAATATGTAAATTAAAATGAATTAAATACATTTAATCGTATGGTTTAATAGACTATAGGACTTATAAGACAGGAAGTCAAAACTTCCTCGTTTACAGAACTTTGAACTCGCCCAAATTGAGACCGTATAATAGAATACTACTAGCGAAACTTATTCAATGTTTACTAGGCTAATCGTTGACACCATGTGAAAGAATTCCTCGGTGTGAAAACATTTTATTGAAAAGGTTTAATAATGCCAAATTTTCTACCAATTATTACTTATCACAGGTCAATAACAAGGCGTATCACATAAAAACGGTAGGTATACGTCAGGTTGTCAGCTAGCATGCTCCGTCAACTTTGAACTTGCTGGCTTTAAGTGCGAACATATCGGTAGATTGGTAGCCTATATTTCAATGTGTTTGGTCTAATAAATAGCTTAAATGTTTTGTTTGAATTATAACTGCAGTAAAGCTTAGTTAATAAGCTTTAATAGCTTTAAATAATAGCTTTAAATAATAGTTAATAAAGCTAAGTTAATAATAGGCTATTGGCGTGTTTTTGAGATCACAGCCATAACTATAGGCCTATATGTACGAAAATCACTCAGCTCGATGGTTGGAACAACAGTTAAAGGTTCCGTTTACTATTACTAATATAAAATAGGACTTATTTACATTTATTTAAAAAAAATCATATATATATATATATATAAAAAAAAGTTCTATACACCTCAATATTTATTGTGATGGAATCACCAGTTGATAGGCAACTATTTTCAGAATTGGGCAAGTGCATGCTGGTCGGCTCCGAGTCTTGCCATTTCAGTAGCCTATAAAATAATAATAAAAATATATATATAATATAATGCAAAAAGCTTTTTTTTGTTAGAGTGTTACAGAGAGTGCACTCAGTGTGCTGTGGCCGATTTAGTGTGTGTGTCCTCCCCGGAAAATATGTACAAATTGAATCGACCAAGATTTTCTTTGGTTCACTACAGCCCTACAAGACATATTGAACACCTTTTTTTATTTATGGACAGCTCCATTAACAGTTATGCAACGTTCAATAATAACTGTCAAAATTCAAAGATGTTCAGCTCCTTTTTGTCCTGGTACCGCCTTACCGTGTCCCTGGGTCATGCTGAGCTCCTTCTCCTGCTGCTTGAGCAGGAAGCGGGTGTGGTCGGGGACCAGGTTGCAGAAGGAGCCACAGGCTGTAGGACTCAGGCCCAGCTCCCTGGCTTTACAGATGCAGGGCTGGGCAAAGGCCTCCAGCTCACAGTATGCATGCCACTGGCTCTCTGCAAAGTGGACAAAGACAACAAGCTCACACTTAGCAGTTGGTTCTCGGGGACAGAAGCAGACAGTCCCATACCTCCATGGGAGACTCTAGTTGTCTACCATGTACCAGTATTTATCTATGTTTTCTTGACATTCTATACTATCATTCTCATTTAAGGTGAATGTCCACATGCAGCAACTTATCGACATCAAATCTCCCGTCTCCTAGAAAGTCTTCGGTGGTAAGCGTGTCGGCAAAGAAGAGTAGGCAGTCACAGGTTTTGGATTTTCAAATCATATAATTCAGAGAAACTCAACACAGATATGATTAGCTTCTCCTTAAACATTTTTGCTAATGCGTATGCAGTAAAATGCATCGGTACTGTTTTTAATTCATGTGTTTGCAAACTCTGCTCTTTCTCGATTGGTCAATCGACGGGCGAATATCGCCTTCATTGATTAAGTTTGAGGGACTGGTAAACTTCTTGTCGCTCGACTTGAAAAATCGCCTCGCCAGCCTTCCCATCATAGCGTCACTCACTCTGGCTTGCTCTCATAGGACATAATGGGGGCAATTATTCGCCTGGCAATTTTGAGTGCAGTGGACATTCACCGTTAGGCGGTGTTGGGAGTAGTATTTGAACAAAAAAGTGTATATTTTTTATTAATTATTCTAGGGTGCCTCTTTCTTCCCTTCTAACTCACATGCTGTTTTCAGTTGTGAACATTCATCTACAAATCCCATGTGAAGGAGCTAGCCAGAGGAAACTATGGTAACTGGTAATGAACGTTTGCTTAGATCTCTCTTTAGTGGTTGTATTTGTTAGCTAGCCAGTATGCTAACTTTATGTCACAGCAGCGGTACCAGCTGTTAGGTTGATCTGGAGGGCTTGAACACAAACAGTACGGAAATATATTGTTACTTTAAACTTAAATAACATTCATTGCTGACCATTTGGTGAAACTTAAATCACTTTATTTTATCCGCTTTGAATGTGGGAATAATATTTTTAGTTGGGAAAGTAAGCAGGGAGTTTTGAGGCCTGTTGGTTGGCCTTTTGAGGCTAGAATAAATAGGTTGAACAAATATTTTGTGTGTTTTTAAGTATTGCTTAGTAGATCATTCATGGTTTATTATAGTATTATTAGTGTTGCTGTTATTAGTGTATATATTATTATATATTGGCTAATATAAAGTACCACAGAACCATCACAAGTTGGCATTTTGACTAATTTCAAAGAGTTCAGAATTAAATTAGGAAACTCAAAAATTACTGTAGGGTTACTGGCTTACTACTTCTTGTGTGTGAATTACTCTATCAATTTTGTAGATTATCAATTAATTCATAAATTTATATTATAATCGATCAAGGTGATGAAGGGTAATTAACTATACGGAGCACCACCACATAGAAGTTTAGCTTAAGCTAAGCACGGCTCTGCGGGAAACCGAATCAATTTGGCATTAACTTAGTAAGTAGTTGAAGTTTTAGTCTCAATTCTGAAGTAGTGACGTTCTATGTTACGAGAACAAATGATTGTATGAAAACGAAGATATGACACAGCTGGGTTTGAATGCAAAGCAATTCTATTTATTTACTAAACTAAAACACGTGAAAATTACGGTACTACAAAGGATGACTAAATGATGACATTGATAATCTAAAGTGGTTAGTATCTAAACATACACAGTATAACAGGTAAAATATTGACAAATTATGGTAGGCCTACACATCAGTAAAGTTGTCTCTATAGCATCCAAACGCTCAACGTTATGAAAAGCTACGTTACTGTGAGAAGGAAGGAGGAGCTGTGGCACTGAATGATTGGTCTTAGGTCTGCTGTTGCGGCTGGAGCCAATTTGAGAAGTCCGTGGTTTCTTTGGTAAAGTTCTGAATCGTTTGAAGAAATGTTGGAAGTTGAAGTTCTGAACGTTAGTTCCTTGTTTGAATAAATACGGAAAAGAAACGTGGGTTTGAACAAAGGTTTCTTTGCTCTGAAATGGTAAAGTTAAGTTCAAAAGGGTTGCAAGGGTTTCCGGGCCTGTAGTGAGGTCCAAGGCCTAAATCCTTTGTTCAAAGAGTTGCTTGCAGACTCGTGGTCAAGGAATAGGGGGGGTTGCAATTATATCAACCCGTGCAACGCAGGGCGGCCTTCCCAGGTTACGTGCGGATCTTAAAAGCAATAGTTTCCGGCTGGGGAACTCTATTTAAGCTAGTTTGAGAAGGGGTGTCCAAAAGGTGGCTGGGGTCACCTGATTGGCCACAGGCCAGTGACCAGAGGTGTTGATTATCTCACCTATCAGTGAAATATCAGTTTACCTTACCATGTCGTTTGGGTTCAATGTAAGCTTATATACTAGGAATATGTTCTATATAACGTTTGCGAAGTTTACAAAATGTCATGGTGAACATTTTGATACCAAACATGACTAGGCTGACTATGTTAGTTCACTTAGAAAAACAATGCACAATATATATATATATATTATTAGAAAATACAAACGATTAATGCTACAATTTCTTCTCATTGTCAATGTCCAATAATTTCATTGAATGTTCCTTAGGCGACAGTTTCTTAATTCCAATTTACTAATCCTTAGAGTGGAAGCAGTGTGCTGCTCTGTTTAAATCTCAGGAGTAGTGTGAGAGGAACAGGCTGGCCCCCCCTGGAGTGTTCACAACGGCCATTTGGGCCTGTTCCTTTGATCTTAACCAGAGAGGGGGGAAGATTCGGTGATTGATTCCCCTACATTACTAACCTTAGTAACGTACAGTGCCTTGCAAAAGTATTCACCCCCCTTGGCTAGTTACTTATTTTGTTACATTACAGCCTGTAATTTAAATGTTTTTTTTTATCTGAATTTTATGTGATGGATCTGCACAAAATAGTCTAAGTTGGTGAAGTGAAATGAGAAAAATATATATAAAAAATAATTTTTTTAAATAAAAATCTGGAAATTGGCATGTGCATATGTATTCACCCCCTTTTCTATGAAGCCCCTCAAAAGTTCTGGTGCAACCAATTACCTTCAGAAGTAACATAATTAGTGAAATGAAGTCCACATGTGTGTAATCTAAGTGTGACATGATCTGTCAGTATAAACACACCTTTTCTGAAAGGTCCCAGAGGCTGCAACACCACTAAGCAAGAGGCATCACACCATGAAGACCAAGGAGCTCTCCAAACAAGTCAGGGACAAAGTTGTTGAGAAGTACAAGTCATGGTTGGGTTATAAAAAAATATCCAAATCTTTGATGATCCCCCGGAGCACCATCAAATCCATCATCTTCAAATGGAAAGAACATGGTACCACAACAAACCTGCCAAGAGAGGGCCGCACACTAAAACTCACAGACCGGGCAAGGAGGGCATTAATCAGAGAGGCAGCACAGAGACCAAAGGTAACCCTAAAGGAGCTGCAGAGTTCCACAGCAGAGACTGGTGTATCTGTACATGGGACCACAATAAGCCGTACACTCCATAGAGCTGGGGTTTATGGAAGAGTGGCCAGAAAAAAGCCATTACTTAGTGTTAAAAATAAGAAGGCACGTTTTGAGTTTGCCAAAAGGCATGTGGGCGACTCCCCAAATGTATGGAGAAAGGTGCTCTGGTCAGATGAGACTAAAATTGAACTTTTCGGCCACCAAGGAAAACGCTATGTCTGGCGCAAACCCAACACATCCCATCACCCCAAGAACACCATCCCCACAGTGAAACATGGTGGTGGCAGCATCATGCTGTGGGGATGTTTTTCAGCAGCAGGGACTGGGAAACTGATTCGAGTCGAGGGAAAGATGGATGGTGCTAAATTTTAGGGATATTCTTGAGCAAAACCTGTTTCAGTCTGCCTGTGATTTGAGACTGGGACGGAGGTTCACCTTCCAGCAGGACAATGGCCCGAAGCATACTGCTAAAGCGACACTCAAGTGGTTTAAGGGGAAACATTTAAATGTGTTGGAATGGCCTAGTCAAAGGCCAGATCTCAATCCAATTGAGAATCTGTGGTCAGACTTGAAGATTGCTGTTCACAAGTGGAAACCATCCAACATGAAGGAGCTGGAGCAGTTTTGCCTTGAGGAATGGGCAAAAATCCCAGTGGCAAGATGTGGCAAGCTCATAGAGACTTATCCAAAGCGACTTGCAGCTGTAATTGCCGTAAAAGGTGGCTCTACAAAGTACTGACATTAGGGGGGTGAATAGTTATGCACGCTGAAGTTTTCTGTTATTTTGTCCTATTTGTTGTTTGCTTCACAATAAAAAAAAAAATCACATCTTCAAAGTTGTAGGCATGTTCTCTGGATGAAATGATGCAAACCTTCAAACAATCCATTCTAATTCCAGGTTGTGAGGCAAAACATGAAAAATGCCAAGGGGGGGGAATACTTTTGCAAGGCACTGTATAATTTTTGTAAGGGAGTAATCGGTAAAGTAACTTCATTACTGTTTAAAGAGGTCTCCTATCACTGCTACGTGGACGGCACTCAACTAATGTTCTCCTTCCCTCCCTCTGATACCCGGGTGGTGCAATGCATATCGGCATGCCTGACTGACATCTCAGCATGGATGGCAGCTCACCACCTGAAGCTCAACCTTGACAAAACAGAACTTCATTTAATCCCCGGGAAGTCCAGTCCCTTCCAAGACCTAACCATCACCGTTGATAACACTGTGGTCTCCTCCTCAAGTACAGCAAAGAACCTGGGGGTCACCCCTGGACGACCAGCTGTCCTCCTCAGCTAAGATAGCGGCAGTAACGCGCTCCTGCAGATTCCTTCTCTACAACATCAGGAAGATACGGCCCTTCCTTACAAGAGAGGCTGCGCAGGTCATAGTCCAGGCCCTTGTCATCACGCGCCTGGACTACTGCAACTCTCTCTTGGCCGGGTGGACTGCGAGTGCCGTCAAACCCTTTCAGCTCATCCAGAACGCAGCCGCTCGTCTGATCTTCAACCTCCCTAAGTTCACTCACACTACTCCTCTACTTCACACACTGCCGGTAGCAGCACGCATCAAATTCAAGTCACTTGTCCTAGCCTATCGGGCGATGACTGGAATTGCACCCTTCTACCTACAGTCAATGTTCAGACCCTACACTCCATCCCAATCACTGCACTCTGCCACTGGATGTCGCCTTGTCGCCCCCACACTCCGTGCAAAGGGCAGCCTGGCACCTCGTTCACGACTTTTCTCTGTCCTTGTCCCTCAGTGGTGGAATGACCTTCCCACGAACATTAGGACCGCAACATCTTTGTACACTTTCCGCCGTAACTTGAACACTCACTTGTTTCGACTGCACTTCGGCTCTTAAATGTGACGCTGCGTCTACCTAGCACTTCTACTTGATATACTAAGTAATTGTTTGCAGGGTTGGATTTGTCAAATTTCCAGAGGGGGGGGGGGGGGGGGAAAAAATACGGGGGGGGGGAAAGGGGGGGGGGGGGGGGGCTAAATTGCAAGTGCTGAATTGGTCATTAAGACATTTTCTTCACCTTTCTAGGTTTCCAAAATGTACCTTTTCCTTGCTGTTAAAATATAAGAATATACACCTTGTCAGATATTTTATTATTCTCCTTGTTAACGTTTAACAAGCGACCACTGCCGATGCAAGTGTTACCATTGCAAATGCACCTGCCACAATAGTCTGTGTGCACGACTGACTGTGTCGCCGTGCGTGGGGATGGTGGAATTATGTAGCCTACACACATTTTACTAAACTAACCTAGCAATCCTTCCCCATCCAAAGACGTCTTTCAGGTTTAACCCAAATTGGGTGGCTTGTTGGGTCTCACACGTAGAGCATGAACCGTATATGTGATACTCGCTAGCTAGTTAAAAAATAAAGATAGCGTTAGGAATTTGGCATAGCCTATATTTTTATTACTGCAAATGCTAGCGAGACGAAATCAAAACAACCACTCCAACTACTACCTCTTAGTATCTTTCTTGGGGCTGTCTCAATGTTGCTCTTAGAAAAAGTTTGTTATCTGAGGGCAGGCCGGTGCGCTAAGGAGGTGGAATAGCCAGTGTTTCAGCCAATCCAATTTATACCATCGAACTTCATTTTCCGCCTCCAGTTAAACAAAATCCATTCAATGTATTTCTTTTGTCACGTTTGTCGTGCTGAAACGGTTTGAGGGATTATGCATTATTCTTTGTGCAAAAAATTTGACCGAATATATTCGCAATTTTAATTATACCTAAAAAGGCCGCGAATTAAATAACAATTGTACGAATGTATTCCCGCCAGGGGCAGATATTTACATTGCAGTGCCAGGAACAGACAGACCGGAGCCACGGAAATCCCCGCCATTACCTAGGTGGTAAGGTCAGAGATGCACTTTTTGTTATCTACCTGACCTGTGGTTTTTACAATATATTTTTGTATGCACTATTTTTTGTAAGTCGCTTTGGATAAAAGCGTCTGCTAAATTAATGTAATGTAATGTAACGAGTAATTGTTACTAAATACAAATTTCCAGTAACTAGAACAACACTGCATTTAGGTGATGCTTGAATGGGTGTGTTAAACCTGTGGCTTGGACTTGTATAACTTTGCTGCCCAGTCTGTCCACTGTGGCCTGCTGACTGACAGACTGACTGGCTGCTTCCTGGGTATTTCCAGGGACAGGAGTGCTCACACCCAGCGGGCAGCAGTCTTCATCGGGTCCAAGTTCTGTAGCGGGCGGGTGGTCTGGCTGTGGTGTGTATGGCATCACCTTTGGTACTGACAAACACATATTTAAAGGGTCAACTGAATGCAAAGGCCAAAAAGAGGAAGTGCACGTCGTAAAAAAGGCCATGTTCAAAATGTCAGTTTGCCCGGTGTTACTGCATTTACAGTCAGAGTATGTATTACAGTATACACATTAAACTCTGAACACTGGAATTCCGACGTCACGTTACCTGAGGTGCTGGTGGGTTTGAGAGGAGCCACAGAGACAGAGGCCCTCTGCTGGGACCTCAGCATCATGAAGGTGGACAGAGGGTCTAGGTCCTTCTGGGAAGGAGCTCTGGACCCCTGGAGCACCCTAGGACTGTCCCTCCCACCGGGTCTGAGGTGGATCGTCGGTTTGGGCACACAGACGTTCTGCTGGGGTTTCCCAACCGGTTCTACTGTGTGGCTAGATGTTTCCTTGGAGGAGGGGGCATTGGCACGCTCCTGCAAAATCCCAGTCCTAACTGTATCTGTAGCGGTGGGAGTGGTGTGTCCTGAAAAGAACCCGTTGGCAGTTCTCTCTTTCTTGATGTCAGAGGTGGCAGCACGTGGAGGGCTGGAGTCATTCTGAGGTGTCTCTTGCTCCTGGCTGCTGGGGGCAGCATGCCTCTTCAGGATGGATTTGACTTTCAGTTCAGAGGGCAGGCCTGGAGGGGCACTCGGATAACTTGGAGGAGCTGCAGGAGACCAACATCGTTTAACCCCTCCAACAGTATCAGCATTGAATGTGAAGTAATCTTACATAAAGAAACAGCACTCACTGTTATCTTCTTTGTCTCTCAAGAGGTCTATAAAGAGAACATTTACAGCAATGAAAAAAATAACTTAAATTCATCCAACAAGCCATTGTTTTTACGCTTCGACAAAGTACGTCATTTACATTGTTCTAGAGGTGTCTTTTATTAGGAGTGTGAAAAGGTTGAATTCTCTTAAATATACTGGCATACTGCACTTACAGTCTATCAGGTAGGGTGGGAGCGTGTGGAAGTGCTCCGCCATCTCACCCACAGCCTTCTCAGAGGGGCTTTCCCCTGCATTTAAACTCTCACTGAACACAGAGGAATCCGTTGAGCGCCCCTTGAACACTGCCGAGACGATGGACGGCAGTTCCCCCTTGTCGGCCAAGCTGACAGAGCCTTCCTGGTTGATCTTCAGCAGTGTCAGAGCTGCTGCCAGAGGCTGGAACTGGATTGCTGGCTCGAACACCTGGGGCTCTGGTCACAAAGACATATGTAGGACTTTGAACTGTGTCAACATTCATTAGACACAAGTATTATACATCATCTCTCCAGACAAACATTCCATGTTGATCGCACAACGTAGAGCTAAAGGGGATGCACAGATTAATGAGCCACTAACTGGTACTAATCATAGGCATCATTAATTCAGTTGACAAAATACAGACTTGTTAGTGTAGGAAAAACTGTATGTGGAGTATACGGTCTGGATACTCTTCCTACACGTTTTTAAAGAAGCTTATTTGAGTGCCTGGCGTCAGGGTTGCTACAAATAGTTAACTGCTGTCTCCAATCAGGCAACTTTCCAAAGTCCCTGAAAACTGCAATTATTAAACCTCTATTTAAAAAGCAGGGCCTGGATGCTTTAATAATTAGTAACTACAGACTTATTTTAAACCTGCCATTTAAGTAAAATCATCAAGAAAGTTCTTTTACAACAACGAAATGATTTCTTAGTCACCACTGGGTGCTATGAACACCTTCCAATCAGGATTTCGACTACTTCACAGCACTGAAACGGCTCTTATTAAAGGGTACTTTCACACAAAAACAACAACAAATTAATTATTCTCCTCTTATTATAAACAACTGGACAAGTGAGAGAAGTTCCATAATGGTGTTCTATATTCCGAACACTAATAAAGTGCATTCTAAGAAAGCACACCCAATAATATCAGAGGGTGTATTGTTTGGATTTTTGATCCTAAAAATGAATGAGCCTTTCCAGTTTTGCATTCCGTGAAGAATCTGTACAAACACAATCGCTGTATAAACCTACATGGGAACAGATATGTTTGTCCTCTTTTTAATGAGCCATTTGGCATGTTTCAACAATGTTTGTTCTCTACATTAGAAGATAGACACGCTCCTCCAACTGTTATTTTTCTACACTACAACAAGCAAGGGGGCCGTCCTTCATGTTCTCTCAACGGACCGGCCGAAAACATAGCTAGCTAGCTAACTGTTTGTTTACAACCTTACGCCAAAGCATGGTCAACCTATCACACCTCAATTCCTAGAGGGTGGTGATATAATTCTCTAGGATTTCTGGGTGATGTGGTCCACTGTGAATGGCCAAACTAGATTTGACCACCAAGCTTGAAAATTTAAAACAACGTGCTTAAAATTCCTCTTGCTTGACATTATTTTGTTATTTAAGGCAGAGATGTACTGTTATTAACATATGCAGCAAAATATTAAGTGAAAAGGTATAGAGTGAAAGTCCCCTTTTAAGGTTTTAAATGACATCCGTCTAAACACTGACTAAAAAATACTTCTAGAAAGATTGGAAACGTGGGTTGGACTATCTGGAACGGCCTTAAACTGGTTTAAGTCGTCTACAAAACAGAAACTACATTGTGTCCATTGGCAACTATGTATCTGAGCAAACTAATATGACATGCAGAGTCCCCCAGGGATCAATTTTGGGGCCTTCTCTATTCAACCTTTAAATGCTCCCGCTAGGTCAAATGATGCATAATAACAATATCACCTACCACAGTTATGCAGACGACACTCAAATGTACCAAGCTTTTTCGCTAAATGACCACAGGGCTATAGAATCACTGTGTCAGTGTATTAAACAAGTTAATGACTGGATGTGCCAGAACTTCCACCAGCTAAAAAGGAAAAAACTGAGCTGATTGTCGTTGGTGCTAAAGAGAAAAGGCTAAAAGTTAGCACACACATTTAGTCCATGTCTCTGAAAACTAAGGACCGAGCTAGAAATCTTGGTGTTGTCATTGACCTAAATTTCCCCAGCCATATCAACTTGGTAAAAAATCTGCACACTTTCACCTCAAAAACATAGCAAGACTCAGAGGACTCATGTCCCAACAAGATCTAGCAAAAATTATTCATGCATTTATTACCAGTATGCTGGACTACTGTAATGGTCTTCACGGTATTCTCGGGAATTCCTAAAAGAAACGCTTTGACGTCTGCAGCTTGTTCAGAATGCTGCTGCCAGACTTTTAACAGACCAAAAAATATGAACATATTACATCCATCCTTCCATCCATTAACTTTTACCGCTTATCCTGTACAGGGTCACGGGGGGTGCTGGAGCCTATCCCAGCGGACACAGGGCGAGAGGCGGGGTACACCCTGGACAGGTCGCCAGTCTATCACAGGGCCGACATATAGGGACAGACAACAACTCACACTCACATTCACACCTACGGGCAATTTAGAGTCACCAATTAACCTGCATGTTTTTGGACTGTGGGAGGAAACCGGAGTACCCGGAGGAAACCTACGCGAACACGGGGAGAACATGCAAACTCCACACAGAAACGCCTTTGGGTCAGGTGGGGATTGAACCCAGGACCTTCTTGCTGTGAGGCAACAGTGCTAACCACCGAGCCACCGTGCCGCCCATATTACATACCGAACATATTACACCAATTCTGAAATCACTACTCCTAGCTCCCTTTGTGTCAGATAATTTACTTTAAAATATTGTTGCTCACCTACAAGTCCCTAAATAATTTGAGCCCAAAATACATTACCAACATGCTAATACAGTATGAACCCTTTAGACCCCTCAGGTCATCTGGAACAGGTCTGGTAACCGTCCCCAGAGTTAAAACCATAAAAGGCGAAGCAGCGTTTAGCAACTATGCAACAAATAGCGGGAATCAACTTACAGAAGATCTGACACTTGCTTCAAGTTTGACAACTTTTAAATCCAGATTAAAAACGTATTTGTTCCCTATTGCATATTAGTCGGAATACTTCACCCCACGGGAGTTTTGTCTCCTTACAGGCTAGAAACCTAAAAGTAGCCGGAGAATGAACCAATCTCTGGGGGCTCTGGTAGCTCGTGGCCCAGTGCCAAGTGTGCAGTATGCAAGACGTTTACTGGGAGAAGTAATTAACCTCTGTCGTGGTAGTAGCCACAAAAAAAGGTTGTTAGGTAGAAGCTTAACGAAGTGCAGTATGCAAAACGTATACAAGGAGAAGTAACTAACCTCCGTTGTGTTAGTAGCCACAAAAAGGTTGTTAGGTAAAGGCTTAACGAAGCAACAGGTAGCGCGTGGCCAAGTGTGCAGTATGCGAGACGTATACTGGAAGAAGTAATTCATCTCCGTCATGATAGTAGCCACAAAAGGTTGGTTGAACTGTTCATTCTTCGCAATTTTATTTTCTCTTATTATTTTATTTCTTGTTTCTTTTAATGGTATTTTGTTCTCTACAAATAAAATGTATTTGATTAAATATTGCCTTATTGTATATAACTGTTTGAACAACTATTTCTGTTCTTTTACCTGTCAATAGAAAGCCAAGCACAAACGTGTGGTGCTTCTCTGCCTTCCAGAGGGCCTGCTCCATCTCTTCCTGCCCTCTCTCAGACACTAAATAACTATAACAAAAAAATGGGTGATGATATATATGGTTTTAAGTATATTGTGGATGGCTTGAAGCCTGGCAAAATATGGAACTTACTGTCGGTATACTGGGGAAACAGGTTCAGCTAGAAGCTGAGAGGGGGACAACCAGAGCTGAGAGAGGCTGGGCTTAGAAGAAGGGCTCAGGGCTAGGTCCAGCTCCATGTCAGTAGGCAGCTGCAAACGACCTAGTAGTAGTACCAAATGATATCATCATTTCATTTTGATTACACAGTGCTTTTTTTCCTGTTCTTTCAACCAGCTCTCTCAAAGGCCTTATTTAAAAAGTAAAGTGATACGAACAGAACACACACAAACATGTCTTACAGACCAGTACCTGCTGGATGGATATGTAGTCCTTCATTCATACCAGAGCTGGAGTCCGTTAACTCAAACTGGGATATGTACACTGATGCCAGTAGACCTGAGGGCATAGCTGAAGAAAATACAGGCATGTCTCACACAACCTTTACTTCATCAAGATATTTAGAGATTAGGGTAAAATATGTTAATTCTAGTTAGTACAAAAAACATGGGTTAATACTCCTATCAGTACCCTGACTAAAGCACTGCCAATAGAACTGGAGTCAGTTTGTTTGTCTGTATGTGTGTGTCTGATCTGTGTGTGCAAAAGTCTGTTGCGATATGTTGGGTGAGAAAGTCTGGCGTGGTATCATCCAGACTGATTGTTGTGTGTGATAGCTGTCTGACTGTCCGTACGTTGTGTGTACCTAACTGGCGACCAATTTGTAAAGCGCTTTGAGTCCTGAGAAACAGCGCTAGAAACAAAATCCAATTAATTTTTATTATTATTAGTCCAGCAAGTTCCCACCTGTTGAGAGCAGATCCAGACAAGAGGTTTGATCCTTCATTATTTTTGGAGCAAAATTAAATGTCATCTGGATGTTTGGAAAATGTGTCAAAAGTTCTCTTTCCAGTGTGAAGATATCCAGTTCAACAGGTAACAACAGATGCTATAGGTGGGAAATAATTGTGGAGAATTTATTGTTCTGTCAGAGATAAAAAAAAAAAGAAAAAAAAAAGAATTCTCTTAATTACCTCTGCATTTAACATTAGCTCTTTGCTGAAATCCTCGTTGACATCTGAATTCGCCTTTGAACTTTCTGCCCATATAGCATGGGGTACTTCAAAGCCTGCACAGTGTCTGAAATGGTAACCAAACAAAGTCATTGATACTTTAACTAGATACTAACTAATACCCATCACTGTATATCTATGACAGCCTTGTATGACACATTGTTCTAATGGCCCATACCTGAATATAGACTGCTCAGATAGGCAAGCTCCTGTGTGGCTAAGCAGAGGGTCTGAAACTGCCAATGTCCTTAGCCTGCTAACTTTGGCTTTCAGTGTGGGCAGGTGTCTCCTGAACTGTGGCAGATGGTCCACAAACATGACCTCTTCAGGCAGGAGAAGATCTGAAACAGTGACAGGGTAAAATAAGTCAAAGAGGACATCCAGTGATACAGGTTTTTGGAAGGGTAAAATAATGAGCTCCATAAGAAAAGAATTCCAAGGGCAGCATTATGGCAAAATAATTCACTAAATAATGCGGTAATATTAGTGAAGGGTATAATTAAATAGAGTGTGTCCTCGTTTTCACTTCTGTGATACATCTTCTCTGTTGTGCTCCTGCCAAAGTCGTCATTGTATAGTGTGTTCCTTGTTGACTCTTGTAAGAGCCAGCAGGCCTCATCTCTATCAAGTTCCATCTGGGAGTTGGGGTTAGAGCTGGGGATCACAGCATTTACCTGGGTCACACTCAAATGCAGACTGGGAAAAAACATAAAGGTTGATAATAGCATTACAGAATGGCAGAAATTATATGATTAACTTGATGTGGTAGAGCTTGGCACACATTGTTAGATATGTACTGTGATGCCTGCCAATTGAAAGTTACATGTCACCTTTCTAAAAAGTCTGTTGATTGTCCATTTCCTTTTAAGTCCTCTAGAACTGATCCACTGACAAACAGTTTGCAGGAGGAAATCATGTTCCCTAAAATGAAACAGAAAAAGCAACAGAAAATATGTATTCAAATATCTCCATGTAAAGTTTCCTAAGTGAAGTGGAGGGAAAGTACAAAGTGTCTTTCATATCACCAACCCCTGATCCATGGCTTCCTGTAGCTGGTGTCAGGGGGCTTTCCAGTGTGGGGGTACAGGTCACTGTCACCAAGGTGGTAGGGCATTGGAAGGGTCAGCCAGTTCATAGTCACCCTCAGATAAGTGGAAGACTGAAATTAGGATGAAATGGGAAATTGTTAAGTGGGGAGATGACACGTATGGAGGAACTGAGATAAGGGTATGTGTCAGGATGTAGCATTGCAAAAACAGCATGACAATCAATTATAATAAACATATAGGCTAGCTTTCTCACCTCATAAACATAGTCAAGGGCTTTATATTTGATTGCAGAGAATATATGACATGGGTCAAAGACTGAACGTTCACCATCTTCAGTCCTTAAAAAGAGGCACAAAAAATAAAAACACTTGATAATTACGTTAACGTTGATACACTATTTTAAACACACACACACACACACACACACACACACACACACACAACATATCCATCCATCCATCCATCCATTTTCCGCCGCTTATCTGGGGTAGTCCAGACGTCCCTATCCCCAGCAAGGGCTTTCCAGCTCCTCCTAGAGGATCCTGAGGCGTTCCTAGGCCAGACGAGATTTATAATCTCACCAGCGTGTTCTGGGTCTACCCTGGGGTCTCCTACCAGTAGGGCGTGCCCAGAAAACCTCCAACGGGAGGCGCCCACGAGGCATCCTAATCAGATGCCCGAACCACCTCATCTGGCTCCTTTCGACCCGAAGGAGCAGCGGCTCTACTCCGAGCTCCCTCCAGATGACCGAGCTCTTTACCCTATCTCTAAGGCTGAGCCCAGCCACCCTACGGAGGAAAAACATTTCAGCCGCTTGTACTCGCGACCTTATTCTTTCGGTCCCTACCCAAAGCTCATGACCATAGGTGAGGGTTGGAATGTAGACCGACTGGTAAATCGCGAGCTTCGCCTTTCGGCTCAGCTACCTCTTCACCACGACCGTCCGGTACAACGCCCGCGTTACTGCTGATGCTGCACCAATCCGCCTGTCAATCTCACGCTCCATTTTTCCCTCACTCGTGAACAAGATCCCGAGATACTTGAACTCCCTCTCTTGGGGCAGCAACTCACTCCCAACCCGGAGAGAGCACTCCACCATTTTCCGGCAGAGACCCATGGCCTCAGACTTGGAGGTGATGACTCTCATCCCGACCGCTTCACACTCAGTTGCAAACCGCTCCAGTGCATGCTGAAGGTCACAATTTGAAGGAGCCAACAGAACCACATCATCTGCAAAGAGCAGAGAAGCAATTCTGAGGTCCCTAAACTGGACACACTCCTCCCCCCGGCTACGCCTTGAGATTCTATCCATGAAAATCACAAACAGAACCGGTGACAAGGGGCAGCCCTGGCAGAGTCCAACACCCACTGAAAACGTATTTGACTTTGTGCCTAGTATACGGACACAACTCTCACTCCGGTTATATAGGGACTGAATGGCTCGTAGCAACGGCCCCAGTACCCCATACTCCCGCAGTACCCCCCCACAGGACTCCCCGGGGGACACGGTCGTAGGCCTTCTCCAAGTTCACAAAACAGACAACAAACAACAAACAACATAATGGTCCAAAATTCAAGTCTAACATCAATACATTTTTGTTTTCATGATTTATCAAAACCTCATACCTTTTTAGTAATGCTGTAATTTGATATTTAAACTATGTCATGTCCCCGACATACCTAAAAAAAGTTAAGAAATTACTTATTATGAATGATTTTCTGGAAAGCAACAACATTTTTGATGATTCACAATCAGGTTTTTACTCCAGTCATGGTTGTATTACTGCAGCTAGGTTTTAGATTATATTTTTGTGGCATTGGTTAAAAGATCACCTTGTGTAACTGTTTATAATGATTTGTCTATAAAGCTTTTGACACTGGATAATTCAATTATTGTGAATAGGTTGTATGATATTGGTTTTTCGTAAGGATTCAATTTCTTTGTTTAAGGATTATCTTTCAAGTACTGTGGTTTTCGATCAGCCCCTTTATTGGGCTGCAGCAAGGTTCTATTCTGTCCAGATGATTTTTTCCATACTTTTCTATACTAACAACATTACCAAAAACATTTTCCATCTATACTAACAACATTAGCAACAATTTTTAAATATCAAGGCTCATTTATATGCTGACAATACTATTTTATATTGAGTAGGTTTGGACCCATCATCGGTTATGTAATTTACATATTTTTTTTTTCATCTCTTGCTAAATGAAGATAAGACCAAATTGATGTTTCTAATTAAGTCTACATTGAGTAATTTCCAGTAATTCATACTTCTACTGGAACTAGTTTAGAGCAAGTGTCAGTTTACAAATATCTTAAAATATATATTCATAAGCTTCAGGGTAAAGTAAAATCAAGACTTATTTTTTTTATCGTATTAAGTCTTGTTTTACTCGCTCAGTAAGAACAACTCTAGAACAAAAGTCATTACTTTCTATTTTAGATAATGCCGATTTTATTTATAAATCGGTTTCTAAATCGGTTCTTGGAAAATTAGATGTTTTGTACATCTCAGTAATACGATTTGTCCATGCTCGGCACAACGGTATAGATGTATTTGCAAAACTATCATTGGAAATACTCCTATCTATCTACAGTGATAAGCAGAGCAGTATCATCTTATAATTTTAGATCATATAACCCTATCACTCTATCTGTTCCAAAAATGTCTACTGTAGGCGTAACTAATTTCAGCATTCAGCAGCCCATGATTGGAACAATTTACAACATGGTAAAGTAGTTAAAAGCTCAAAATGTACTCCTGAGTAATCATTGAGTCCCATTACCAACTTGCAGGTACATTTAAAGCTTCTAAAATTGAAGTATAACATACTCTACAGATACGATCAAAAACCAAGTCATTGTTTTCTAAAAGCACTTTTGAACTTTTAAGTTGTAAGTGTGAGGAGACGGTCGCATCAACAGTTAGGCCTAATGCAAACCAACACTCAATGTGTGGGCTGTTTTTAATATTTAGGAGTCAGTCAGTGACTTGCACAGAATTAACTGCACACTTACCTTCTACAGAGGCATGCCATACATTTTTACTTTAATTTGTGAAGAAGGGGAGGGGAGATTAGTTTACCAGCAAGACTATGATGTATGCCCAGAGACGCTTAGTAGAGGCTATTTGAAGTCCAGGAAAGGCAATAATTGTTTACTTGGATGGCCTCTACAGGCACTGGAACCAGTGAAAATCTACGATTCCCAAATTCTGCACATGCTTGTGGAAATTAATCAATGCCACAAAAGAACACCAGATGCAATTAAGGACCTTGGGTTGGTAAACAAAGAAAAAAATTAACAATAAGCTATTAAGTATAATTAATATTAAATGGATGTTTTGACTTGTGTTAGCAGAGAACATGCGATGTTGATTCAGCCACATCAACTGAGTACAAATGTGATATTGAATGAATGAGGACAACAAATAAAGTAGCCTACTGCTATTGAAATAGTCATAACGATTAACGTATCTCACAATCTGATTGGGGTCCAAAACAAAAGTAGTCCAACTATGAGAATCTCAACCCCGATGAGTACAATTACAAATCTGACAAAATATAAAAGTTTACAGAGAAGACTGTTAAAATTATAGACACTTAATTAGAAAATGCCAAAGGCAAGCAAACTACCGAGGTTGGCGAACACTAGCTTGCTTAACAAATGAATTAGCTAACTAACTGTTAGTGTTAGCTAGCTAGCTAGTTAGCGTTATACCATTCCAACAAACCTGAGGTAATTGTAAAACAAGCAAATAGCTAGTACAAATATTAGTTAGCTATATAATTCCAACAGAGATGGTGTTTTATCTCTGATTACACATAAACTACATATTTAATAACAAATAAAAAATTGTGTGTACCAAAAAAGCCACTGCTTACATTTTGACAATTTGTCCTTCAGTCTTTAATTTTTCACTTTAGAGTTTTGTTTGACGGGCATGGATGGGCAGGATGATTGAAAAAGCTTTGAACTGCTGCTCGAGAACTCGATGTGACGTCATGGGCTAGCAGATACCAGAGCCATTTAGATGGCTCTGGCCGATATACATGGTCTGCGATCTTCAACAATCTTGACAGTTCTATGTTCCCTTCTCTCTCGTTTTCGAGATGGCAAGTCCGACCATAAAAAAACATGTTGGAATAACAAAAGCACCAAAGATGAATTGAAAATGTATAACATTATTATGCATAAAATATAAGCTATTGTCACAGCACTCATGCATAACGATGGAGACGAGTCATTTGGCCTATATGTATATATTTTTCTTTATCGCGTACGAATTACTGGGGGGGGGGGGGGGGGGGGGGATTACAAAATTTGTATAATAGTATAATATAGTACAATTTAATATAATACATTTCTTATAATACAGTTCTTAATTATAATAATAGGGGTTCCAATTAGTTCGTTTACCCAGTGCATGGTTGCTGAATTCCTATAGAACGACAGCTAGATAGAGACCAGTTGGTTAACTTAGGTCTGGTTAACTTAAAGGTGCAGTATAAAAGTTTGAATTTCAAGCAATAAAATAAATGTTTCATGATTTTTTTTTAAAGTTTATTACATATCTCCTGGAGGATATCATTAAACCAAATGCTCAGAGAAAAGGTGCGCTATATGAGCGCCCTGGGCCCTGTATTCAGCTTTAAAAAATCTAGGGACACCGGCTATCCTCAACCAATCAGGAGAGGTTATGCAAGGAGTAAGGGCTACCTGCCTGTCAATCACCTCGTGCACACGCCTAGGCAAAATATCTGCTTACAGCGTCACCCTCCAAACAAGCTTGTTGTTACCAGAGCCGTCTATATGGCTCTGGTTGTCACAATTCGCATTGCAGATAAAAGTAACTGTGGTGTGAACTAGTAGCCTAGTGGCAAGGAGGCTGAAGCCGTTTCATGTCGTTGCAAAAGACTTGGCTTGTCAAATCGCCAAGTGCAGTTTTAGAACGTTTGGAAGTATTGCTCCAGATTTATGTCAAAAAGGCATTCTTCGTTTACATGCTGTTAAGGCAATCTATTGGAGAACGTGCTTTTTGAACCAAGGCATTAATCATTATAAGTTTAACGACCCTTTAGCTGAATATAACTTCCAAGAGGTCACTGTTCTAACCCCTAGGCTGGATATAGTATTCCAACCTTTAAGCTGCATTCTTCTAAACTTCACTACACCTGTTGCAGCCTGGAAAAAACAAGGCTCGCATTCTATGGATGTAGATATAAGACAGCAGACTTTAGGTTTAGATCATCATTCTCTTCGGGCAGCGTTTTACACGTTGTGTGAGTATGATCCTTTTGCAAACGAACTTTGTCCTTTGCAGAAGTACTATCTTGGTAAAATACTTGTATCAAACTTTATTATCTGGTTAACTTGTGTATACAAGTTTGTTGTACAACAATATAGTATTTGATCCCAACCATTTCAGTGTCTGTGTCTTATTGTGTTCTATTTTACTTATGTTCGTGAGTGTATAAAGATCGGATCCACGACAATGCATATGTTGCTTATATGGTAACATAGGCTACGGTAGCTATGGTGCCAATCGCAGATAAATAAAAACGATTGTCATGCACTATCTCATACTAATAGGAAAATAAAATTATGAAATTGTTTTTGTTAACGTTAGCCAACTGTATGTTGTTACTATGGAAACGGTCATTTGTGTCTGTGCTCCTTATTTTGGCGTGAACCACTCAGTTTTAGAGCGTTTACGATCAGACGTTCAGGATTCTTTTGTTTCTCACCTCGGAATCAGACATCGCTTTATGGGTTGTTGGTGAGAACCAAAAATATGCACAACATACACATGATTCATGAAACACTGCTTTGCTCAGGCTCATGAAGTCAAGTCAGAGCGTGCAAGGGCGTGTGTGATGGGCCATTGAGAGGGATAGGAGGGACCAAAGACTTCGGAGGTTGGCCTTTTGGAGTGTTGTGATTCAAATTCTTGCCATTTTTTCCCCAATTCTCTAGAACTACATACTACACCTTTAAAGGGGCCCTATTATGCTTTTTGGAGTTTTCCCTTTCCTTTAGTATGTTATATAGCTTTTTGTGCATGTAAAAGGTCTGAAAAGTTACAAAGCCCATAGTCCACGCCAAAGGGAGCTTCTCTCTCTCACAGAAAACACTGCTCCTGAACTGCCTGAAACGCCTTGTTTGTAGTCCAGCGTTTTCATCCGTAACTTATCTACGTTACTAAGTCACACATTTGAATAATGTTCGCCACGCCCTCAACCAGAGCCAGTCAGAGCGGAGGCCGGGTGGTTTTGCCATGTTGTGAAAACGCTGTTTTGGTAAGCTCAAAGGCAAATTCCCTTTGTTTGGCCAGCTGACCAATCAGAGAAAACTGGGCTCGTCGGGAGGGGGGGCCTTAAAGGGACAGGAGCTCAAACGGAGCGTTTCAGACAGAGGGCGAATAGAGGTGCTGCAGATCCAGGCAGTTTGGATTAAATAAATAGTTTATTGAACATTAAAACGCGTAAACCTATTCTAGTAGAACTCCTAAATAAAGGTATGAACCTGAAAATTAGCATATTATGGCCCCTTTAACTCAGATTTCATTTGTCGACATGAGCAAGAGGAAAGCATGTGACATTCGTCAGTGTTTTGGCAGTCAAAAAAAAGAGTAAGTTGAGAGTAGAGATGGTAATAGTAATAGATGGTAATATTGTAATATGTGACTACTATATATTCAATGTAGGGCCAATGCATGGTACAAATTGTTATAAAATGTTGAAATTTATTTACTGTTGTATTAAGGATACAGCGAAAGAACAAGAAGTTAGAGTGATAGGTCAGAGGTAGAGGTGAGTGAGAAAAGGGGCTGCACTTATTTGCCGTCATGCTAGTTTGTTGGGCATATAGTAGCCTACTATACACTGAAATTATACTCAACCATAGCCTACTGTTCCCTGCTAACATACTGATCCATTAATAAAGTGTTGCACGCGGCGTGCGCCCATCCATTAAATTGTATAGGAACCCGGGCTCGCTCTGGAGAAAACAAGTTGACTGATTGTCCTCTTATAATTCACACTCTGTTATAAGGGGTTGAATGACTGTGACTGTGCTACTTCTCTTTTGCAGCGGTGCCCTGTTTAAAGGCAGGTGATATAAAATAAGGCAGGTGATATAAAATAAAATATAAAGAAGAAAATAAATATTTAAAATGTGTTAAATTCAACACACAGTACATACAAATGCCATTGTCCCATACAAAAAGCCACATCACTCAGTCCTCCACCCCTTTCCCACTAAGGAAGTTCCAGGGCTGGTTCAGAGCCATAGCCAAATCTTGAACCCGTTCTTTGCTTTTCTACCACAAGAGCTGGCTCTCGGTTCCAAGCTGGCCCCAACTCTTTGCTGGTCTAAGACCAAGTTTCACTTTTAGTCCCACCTTTAATCGATTTTAATTGGCTGGCTGACAAAGAATTGACATTGATGAGCGCTGCACTTTGGCAAAAATTCCACAATTTTCCACATCACATAGGCTACATGACGTGCTCTGCCAAAAAAGAAAAAGTGCAATGGGGCGCTGCTTTGAAAAAGGAGCACGCCAGGCACGTCTTTAAATAAGTAAAGAACAGGGAAGTGGCACTGGAAGTTGAAAAAGCAATTTCCGTTGACACCGCCGCTAGTCCCCCATTGCAGTTGTGCGTTGTAGTTGAGGCTTGCGTTGCTGCGAAAGCAGAGATGTATACTGACGTATATAATGACGTAATGTCGTGTCTCTCTAGCTCGTGGAACAGCAAACGGTTCGTCTAAGGCTCGCAAATAGAACCCACGGTGAACTGGCTCTAGCACCGGCATGGAACTAGCTCTAGGTTCGTGTTGGTGGAAAAGGGGTAGAGTGGTTCACCACAGGAGGCATTTTGTCTGTCAAAAGCAGTGAACTTTGGACGGATTTAGGCGTACAACCATGTAATTGTATCTGGTCTCTTTATTGGTTCATTTGTTAAAATGTTTTTTATTTGTAAAATCCATAATAACTATTTAAAAACAACAATATTAAAAAAGAGAAAGTATACATTTCAGACATGTACAATGCAACATGTTCCAACAGGTGGAACGTTGAATGTGCATAGAGTGAATGATGACAGAACTTCAGCATCATCTTTTCTTTAAAAACCTAACAAAAGACACAAGACAAACATAAATTTATATAACGACAAATACTATATGTTAATAATCTAACTGAAACCGTACAATATGGTGGCTCTTACCAAGTATATGTAAATCTCCCCAACATGGCCAAGAAAAACAAGGCTACTGAGCCTGCAGCGGAAATGGATGAAACTCTCATAATATAGGATATTCCTGCAGCACGAAAATAATTTGAATTAAATATATGATAAACTATAAAGGAGTAAGTTTCTAATCCCCCAACATTGTATGATAACCGTAAACAGTGATAATCCTTACCGATTACTTTGGTCCAAAGAACACAAGAGTGTCTGAAAGTCTAAAAAGTACAGAAGATCAGTTGATGGTATATGATTATTGTGCAAACATATGATAAGACGGTTTGAACCATCTGAAATTACACTGTAATGTTGTAACTGTGCTTACCTTTTTCCAGTGCCCAACCACTCTTAATATGATGTAGTAGTCCCTTCCCTTCCTTAAAGGCGCATTGTAAAACTCTCCATAAAAACGCCCATCCCCTACAGTAAAGTTCATCCTTCTACCAACATTTTCAAGAGGGATTTGTGCAGCGATGTATTGTCCATGACTGTTCCTCTGGCTGGCAAAATTTGGATTCTTGTGAGAGGCACAGTCAAAAACTAGAGTTCCCTCTACTGGCAACACAAACACCTGATAAAAACTGAATACAAGACAAAAGCTTGTTGTATTATCATTAATTAATACTATTGGTGCTGTTGCTGATCTTTGTTATTGATGTAGTAATCATATTAATCATCAATTAATATATCAGTAATAAAGTTGAGTAAAGTGATTGAACAAGATGTAAATAAAACAGGACGTGACATACCTAATTGGGTCCAGAGTGTTATTCAATCTGTGGAGCGTCAGAGTGGGCACTGAAGTCTCAACTTCTCTGTACGAGATTGCTGGCACTTGAAGGACTAGATTGAGAAAGGTGCTGACTGTATTTGGTTATATCAATGTGTGGTAATTGCCCAACTTGCTATATTTTCTGTGTAATTCTTCAAAACGTGCTTTATTCGTTTTTCAAAATGTGTTAATTGATGATGTATCATTGTTTGAAGGTTTGTACCTTTTAAGCTGGTATTGGTTGTTACACATGTACTGAACTTTGCAGAAACTGCAGTAACAGTGATGGTGTAATTTGTAACAGGGAGTAAATTAAGACAGAGTTCAAGCTGGTCAGCCTTGGAGCTCAAATACTTTTGTCTCTTATCACGAAATGTCCTCTGGAAATCTCGTAATCCCACAAACACCACCTGTTGTAGATGGCCATTAACACAAAACAAATCAAAGGCTAAAAAGCTCATGTAATATAGTATAATTCCGGCCTCAAATTTAGCTTACACTGTAGTTTTCTGAGTCCTCTTTGTACTTTTCTGCCTTCCAACGCAGGCATGTTTCCTTGAAAACCACCAATTCGGTGATAGCTGGCTTGATTTCTAATAAACTCAAAAAACACAACTTCATTGGGAATTTTCTTTTAGAAATGAAAGTGTAGCACGAATAAATGACATGCAGTTTTGGCTAAATAAAAAAACAATGTCCAAACTTTCCCATATTTAATATTTACCTGTGCAGGTCAGAGTGGCTACCTGCCAGATTCCGGTGATGTCACACACAGAGATGTCCCTGCCCCTCCAGCTGTGGTATCCATCAAGGCAGCGATAGAGCACCACGCTGTTGTTGTGCCATACCACTTCACTGTTAGCCAGAGCTGGGGTTGGACCACATTTTGCTAGGAAGCAAAACAAAATAGAGGAAAAAAACATTCAAATATAAATAACTAAATTTAAACATAATCGGTCATAACTGTAATGTTTGCGCTGCAAATGTGTTTCAAATTTTGCATTGCAGCATCTGCAGTCAACTCAGAATGTGGTAACATCTTACAAAGGGACACCAGCCTTATTCAGAAACTTCAAAACTCATCCTTATCTTTTGTATTAGCCTTAAACTGCTCAATCTACATACCAATCATTTTACATCCGTAAAATGTTGTACGGCTGAATAGATACAGAAGGTATGACTAATACTATACCTTTGCATTTAATAGATACATGTCCCCATTTTCCTGATATAGAACATGTTGACAAGTTATTTCCACTCTCTTGGTAAAATCCATCCATACATACATATTCAACCACACTCCCCAGTCTAGTTGTATTATCCCACTGTTTATTAGTGTACCGAAGGGATGGTGGAGGGCCACAATTTATCTCTGTTCACAAAAATCAATTTGTTAAGGTTAAATAAATTTTATATATCTATATATTATATTCAATGTAAAATCCAAACAAGAATATAACTTATTTTCACATTTTCACTACAATAAAATAAATGCACCTTCACATTTTAATTGAAGATCTTCCCAAAGTCCATTCTCTTTACATTTGGTGTGCCTTCTTCCACTCAGGGTGTAATACCCGTCAACACAGTGGTAAAATACTACACTACCAATTCTCGTTGTATTGTTCCATATCACTTTAGAGTGGTGTATGAAAGCCGGTTCACCACACTCTACTTCTAGAATACAAAACAGATTAATAACTTTCATAAAGCAAGAATTGCCATTCAAAATGGACAAATTAAATATAACTGTATAAGCATCACCTTGGCAAAGCAAAGATGTCTCATTCCAGTGTCCACTGGTTGTACAAATAGAGGCATTGCCCGTACCAACATTATAATATCCAGAGTTGCAATGATAAAACACCTCAGAGCCCACTGTGCTCCCACCCTGCCACACCATGGATGAGTGAGGGAGTGATGGAGGTGGCCCACAGCCAACCTCTAAATCAAAGAGAACATACTTTACATCTCACATTGAATGTGTACTGTACGTGCTCAGGATATGGCAACATTATATTTGAGAAGACAATATAGTAAAGAACCTTTGCATGCCACCGTTGGTTTTGTCCATAAGCCTTGCTCTGTACAAACAGAAACATTATTTCCTCCCTCACTGTAAAATCCCTCTTCACAGTGATAAAGCACAGTGGTGCCAGGTTTTATGTTGCCATTCCACACATAGCCAGTGTGAGGCAATACATGTGGGTCTTCACACAGTATTTCTGAGAGAAGAGGAACATGTGCAAGAACATTATTTACTTCAAGCACATTCCAAGGTACTTTTGTTAAAGGTTATTTGTTAGTTTCATTAGAAATGCTTGTTACCTTGACATGACAATGTTGGCTCGGTCCAATTTTTGTGTTGTGTGCAAAAAGAAATATTGTTTCCTCCTTCACTATAATATCCATTTTTACAGAAATATAAAACTTTACTTCCAGGGGTGCTATTGCCATTCCACACCTGGTCAGTATAAGGCAGTGACGGAGGATGCCCACACAAGAGCTCTATAAATGACCAAATAACGGATATTTAAGATTAGTTAAGTAATATCTCTAGACAGATTTAGGTCTGAAAATATATGAACCCCAGAATGTACGGTTTAATGACCATCATTTAAGAGATACTTCACCAATTTTCTTTAAAAATGCATGTTGTTGTTTAGGCTAAATTAAGTAAGTATATTGAATAAGTTTGGGTACTGTATTTGAATGTAAGTGAAATTCATGTATTTTTTCGACCACTGGCATCTAAATGGTTAATTTATTGTACACCACAATGCCCATAGATTGCGCAAATCAAACTTAGAACCAGCGAACACTCTCCCCTTGGCGTTAGTTTAAATGAGTAATCCCCTGATTAGAGTAATTTTCTCATCTCGTTTGATATTCTGCTGTTTGATTGCAAAATGCTAAATGACAATTCAGTGTTTAAAATACAACATTGGCATCTGAAGAAAAACATATGAAAAGATCGAAAATAGGTGAACTATCGGTTTAAGTCAAAACAAATTTACCACATTCACTATCCTTTTGGGGTTATTGTAAGTAATAATAGTGGTTTATATAATATAATTATATTATGTTACCTTGGCAGAGCACAGAGCCATTGTCCCACTGCCCATTTGCAGTACAAACTGAGACATTTTCTTTCAAGCTCTGATATCCAGCATGACATTGATAATACACCACAGAACCCATTCTGGAGCTGTTATCCCACACCATATTAGAATGAGGCACAGCAAGTGGTTCCCCACAGACAACCTCTAGAAGTCAAAGCAGGTACATTGCACATGAAACAGTTTGTAGAAGAAAATACGCAATCTAGAAAACACAGTGCTTTTACCATGTTCAGTTACCACACCAAACTGAGTCCCAAACAGGGAGCCAGGTAAAGTCACATGCCATTGAATTTACCTTCACACACTAGACTTTGTCCATTCCATATTCCTTCAGGCCCACACACAGAGGAGTTATCTCCGCTCCTCCAGAGGAATCCGTCCTCACAGCCATACGAAGCTACGCTTCCATACCGGGTCCCGGTGGCTGACAGCAGGTATGCATCTTCCACTGAAGGAGGCTGCCCACAATCCAAAACTACAAATAGGTGAAAAGCCTTAACCTTTTGTACAGTGGGTGTTTATTAATGTAGACTGTTGTTTTGTATGTTGCTAACCTTTGCAGAGTGCCTTGTCGCGGGGTGGGTGGAAGGGTTCCACTCCTTTGTGAACCTGGTATCCCACCTGGCAGTAGCAGTCAAAAGCCCCCTCTGTGTTACTGCACCGACCCCCTTCTCCACAGATCCCTTGTATCCTGCACTCATCAATGTCTACAGCCAACAGGAAATTACGCCAAAATTATCAATGACAAACAATTTAATGTGTTTTTGAATGTTTTCATGACTTTCTATAACTGGTTGAGGGTAAAATGTGGAATACACACAAGCACAAATGGCTACAATATTATTCATGTTCAATGATTCAAGATTTGAAGAGTAGCATTTCGCACAAGAACACCAAAACATGATATGTAATATAAATTAAACATATGGTCACGGTTTACCTTGACAGTGAGTTCCATCGTTGGGGATGAAGCTAGCCTGGTTATTGGACGGGCTGTATCCAGCCAGGCAGGTGCAGTAGTAGCTGCCGTAAGTGTTGTGGCAGGAGGTATGTGGCCCACAAATCTTAATGGCTCCGATTTGACACTCATCTTTATCTTGGAGAATCAAATATAATATTATAATATTATATATATAATATTATAAATTTGTGGAATTACAATTTACTGCATTTACTGCAGTTCTAACAGACTGCACCCAAATCAAAGATTGCTACAGTGATCATTAAAGCCAATTTTTTTTATTGATTATCCTTATGTGTATAAATAAGTGTAGATTTAAAGATGGTACCTTGGCAAAACGTCCTTCCGTTTCCAACAAAGCCGTACATGCAGTTGCAGACTTTCCCACTGTTATCTGACTTATCATCACATGTGGCATTAGGGTGACACATGGCACACACATCCAGAGTCTGACCCAAGACCTGAATGTCTGAGAGATTTACAAATCTAAATAAAGCTACCATCATATATCTGTTCCATGTCCACAGATAACATTAGGAGAGTTTGGTTTCTCACCTGAAATAGTGTTGAACAGAAATACCATAGTCACAATTACTGTCCTCTGATGCATGTTGTCGATGGCCCTCTCTGTTGGTCTCTTAGGCACGTACAATCCTTTTTATACCCATTTTTGTTCTGGATTTCCGACTTCACGGCAAACCTTAATACTGCTGAGCGGACTTGATAACCAGGATTGAGAGAAGGATATAAGTGTTGGCTGAGATCATACAGACAGCGTTCTTTTTTCGCTTCTTTTAATAGTTGTCATGTCGTGGTGGTTTCTTGACGTGTCTGTCATCCACAGCCTTTACGACTCTTTCAGTTATACTTCACGTGTTGTTGATATCCTCCATGGTTTGAGGCCATCACACACACAAGCTGGTGATCCAAAGTAATGCTGTAGAGCTGATAAGAGCTATATTTGGCCTTTTAGAACATGCCTGTGTGTAATTTGCTGGTTGTCTTGTCAACATAGAGTACATGTGGCAAAGAACAAAATTGTGAACAAGATTCTGAATCAATCAAAATGTATAATAAACAGCGTGAACTCAAAAACTGAAGTAATTTAATGACTAGTATTTTTTTTTTTATGATATGTTCATTGATAAGAGGAGAGTTGAAAGGTTCTAACCTTTCATAGTAAAAATCTTCAACAGCCTAGATGATATCTGCCAGCCTTTCAAGAAACCCATAATTAAGATCATGCTACAAGCTTTCCAAGTCCTGATGATAAAAACAAAAATAGACAAAGTTTGTTAATTTGGCTCGATGTCCATAAGCAGAACGCTTAATATGTCATGGGAGGCAGTCAAACCAGTTTTAACATTGTGTTTCCAAAATGGCGTGTTGGCCTGGAGTGGTAGGGGGAGATAAGTCTACTAAGCAGCTATCTCTCTGCCCACCAACTCCCTGAATGGGGTCTCCTATCAATTTCCCAGTATGCCCCTACCTAACATCTGTTGTAGCATGCTGATTAACATTAGGATGTCCATGACCTGTCTCTCAAAGGCAAAAAAAAAAACACCCTTGATTATATGCTACATTCATAAAAATACAGTCTATCTATAGACACCTCATAAAACAACATTGTAAATACATCTGAAAGAAAAAAATGAAATATAGAAAAGTTAAGTTGTTCAAAAAAATGTGTTTTATTTCTTATTAAAGCCACTATAGGCAACTTTTTTTATATTAACATATTATCAATAACTTTCCACAGTTTGCACATTGTAATGTCTATGAGAGAATAAAAAAATTCCTGTTCAGATCAGTCCTCTTGAAGTCTCAATATTCACTATAAACGTTGTCTGCCTCCAGGTGAGATTTCCCACGAAACCGTGACGATTTGCTTCATGGCACAAGGAAGTGTGTCAATAAATCAGCAAGAAATGCCCATACTTGGAGTATAGTCGTTGATCATGCTAGCGATATGCAGTGACCATGTGCATTCTGCATGTCTTCTTTGCGACGGTTAGGGAAAATAATTACAGCAAGTGAACTGTAGAGGCAGCCAAAATCACCTCTTATAAGAAACTACCCACTGCTGCTTTAACACTAGATCATTCAAGAGCATGTGTAAAGTATTCAGAGTGTCATACAAATCAGAGTGCTTCATTCAAGAACATGCAAATAAAACATTATTCAGTTGCTTGTTCAGATGAGTAAGCTGTCGCAGGAGAAGAGTTTAAACCTTAAGTTTGTTTCAACAATTACACAATGAAAAATGTATGGTTTATTTCTCTGAAACTTCTTTTTCACCTTGAATATAGGTCATTCGATTGTACATTTTTGTACGAAATAACAATAATACAAAAGTGACACGATTATCACAAGCTCACGAATTGAGCTTTGATATTGCAAAACATCCAATGTGGTGAGCAGATAATGCTTTTATATATGCTACACTCAAAGTTGAACATGGCAGGTCCATCACTGGTGCCATCCAATTGTGAGCAAAAGTGTGCTGATTTTCCAGTAACTGGAATAGGATGTTTACCACATCACAATCTAACTGAAATTCCACTAATTGAATGAAAATGTCTGCTAATTTTGACAAAGGAGAAGGGGTCAAAGGATGGTGCAGGAACAGCAGGGGTGCCTTTGGTGCATGCTCTCCATCTCTGCAGGGGGAGGAGCCTCCGGGGCAGGACTCTCTTCCTTACACTCTGACAAAGATCCACTGGAGATGGACAACAGTCTCCCACACACTAAATCAGCAGCATTGCCATCCATGATGGACATGTCCGTCACAGTCTTCTCTCTGAGGGACATGTCCCCATCGTCATCGTCATCTATAAGCACAAATTCCTTGCTTGGAACCGTTACGCACAGGTGTAGCTGTTCCACAGACTCATCAATGGTGTGCGCGTCCACAAAGGTCAAAGTGGATGTTTCAGTGAGCGTCTCATGGGGGTCCGTCGAGTTGTCCTCGGGCCCCGAGAAAGCCTGGCTGATGCTATCGGACATTGACACAAAGTCCCTCTGGTTCTTTTGGTCCTTTATGTTGTCTTTTTGTCCCCTGTCGTTGGTGCATATATTGGAAGGGAAAGCAATGTTTCCTTTACCGTAATCCAGACCATGGCCATCACCAGGGTACACCTGGTAAACCACCCTATGACAGTCATCGTAAACCCTCAGACCGCCTCTTTCCGTCGGAGAGGAGACTGGCTGGAAGGTGCTCTCACCTTTACGTTGCTTGTTCATGCACTTTTCGGAGCTTTGCTTAACTGACGATAAAGACAGAAATTCACATACGTTTACAACTGGCTCTTCACTGCAACAAACAAGACGTCAACCCACCTCCTAGAGATTGGATTGGCTTTATTATCTGGGTTGTACCTGTGAACTTGGTGTTGCAATGCCTGTCTTCAGTCACCATGATGAGGGCTTCTGGGAATACCTGAATAAAAAATGTTAATGGTTCAAATCTATTGATAATATAGTATACATACAGCAGACCACTAAGTACTTCAAAGTTCTAAAACTGCCCCTTTAGCTGTTCCATGGCAACATATGTGTGCGTAGTCGTTTAGAGAGATTGCATGCAGGCGTTTAGGCATTTTGAAGATAAAATGAAGTGGGTACTTTGAAAGCGGCAAAAATAACTTGGATGTCCCATAGGCTCAAAACCCTTTCAAGAGAAGAGACTGGTGGTCTTCTTTTAAAGCAGTCGTACTAGGACGGGGAGGGGGGATTGCTACTTTAATGCACACACATGAACAAACCCATTTGCAGAACCATTCTTCTTGAACACATTCCTTTTAACAGGGTCCTTAATCTCAGGTAATTCTTCACATTACATGATGTGAAATGTTCTGCGACTGAAATATTTTGTAGATCCAGATTGAGATCAGTAGGGTAAGTTCCACCTGACAGGCAGTGGTCACAGAAAGTGCAGTATGATACTGAATGTTGCATTACTTTTCAGTTTGCCCGATCAAAAATAAATTGTCTTGGATTATAATACTGGAAAGGTCCATACAAATGTCCTTTGTAAATTGCTGAAATGGCAGCAGAACAGAGAAGAGGCTTTTAGTGACCATGGCTCTTGTCTCCACAGCTGCCAAACCAAACACCCTATCTGAAATGCAGTCCATATCCTGACAGACTGGCCTTGTTACACTTCACTGAGTCTTATGCATGACAGAATGGGGACTCTATAAATTAATAATGACAAAAAAAGACCTACAAACAACATGATCCACACGAGCTTAGGGTGTCTAAAGGACAATAGAAAAAACAAAGTCAATGTTTGTTTCTTAGCTGTGATTAGAGCTTGCCTGGTACCTGCTTTTGTAAATAAAGATTATCACTGAACTGAATATATAGCTCATCATCAATGTAGCAGAGCGGAATTACAAATTTACTAATTACAAGAGTTAAAAAAGAGAAAGATTATAATAAAATCACACTGCAATAAGATACATACCTTACATACCTTATTTTATGTTCGTGTTCAAATCTCCTATCCAGTTTGCTGTCATGGCTGAATAAAGTATTGTACACTTGTTTTTAAACAACCATTTGAAACCACACATTATGAGTACAATTAGTAATAAGAACAACCTTTTTAAACCCCTGCTAGTAGTGCAATACAGCTGCTAGACTCATTTAGAAGCTTTAAACACATATCAGCAACACATCGTATGCATATAAAAAGAAAGAGAAAACAATACATCTGAACTGCTACTTTTAACCCCACTAGCTAAGGTTCTACGTACGTAAAGCACTCAAACCTGACAGTAAAACAATGATTCAATCAGCAGGGACATTCCAAGCAGTAAAAATATATTTACCATAAGTTGCAGCACCTTTAGTCATGCAGTTGTTTCTTCAAATAGAAGGAGTCACAGGGATGCAAGTCACATGGCAAAGGCTTTGATCCACTTACAGCTAGGAGATGAAGACCATGCGCCTCTGCTCAGTGTTCCAAAATGTGGATGTCTACAGAGGATTTCCTAAGCAGTAGAACACCCCGACAACCCCCCTCCCCACCCTTTACATTCTCTTATTCCATGCTTTCTCTGTGATGAGACAGTCATGGGATGCTTCACTGATTACACTTACACCCCACAGCCGGTTACCGTTAATTTAATCATCATCATTACCACATGACGTAGATGGGGACATCCATATTAGGACTCAAATGGCTACTGTTAATGTCAGAGAGGGACTCTGGGTCTGTAAAACGAAATTAAACCGATACATTCACAACAGAAAACACAACAATTGTGCTCTATTATACTCTATGTATTTATTAGTATTCAAAATGTATTACTCAGAACTGAAAGGACTGGAGAAGCCCACAATGACCTTTAAACATGGTGTTTTTTATAACAACACATTTTAGGGAACAGTAGGGGATCCCATACGCTATCAACTACTCACCCTGCCCTACTTCCATACCAAACAATACATGCCAAGGAACACACTCTTTTCAACGGAAAAAGGTCATTCGACTGCAGTATAGACCTGAAACACCCATTATCTTGATTCCCTGTAACCAAATATATCCTGATGAATAATACATGAGAAAAGACTTCCACATACATGAAGCTACAAAACAAGAATATCAAAGAGATCAAATATTTAAAGGGCCTCGTTCTCTGCTTCGACCATGCCTGCATAAGCTAAAGCCAGGGATAGTGCTCTGGTGTCACACGAAGATGTCTATTGAACCTTGAGCCTGAGCCAATGTTAAACACAATAAATAAAGACAAAATAATTTTGATGTAGTCACAAAAATAAAGTTTAAGATCAAGTAAATCATGAAAGATTTTTGTGGTTAATAAATTGATTAACACTCATTTTACACAATCAATGACCCCATGTTTGGGCACCAACAGACATTAAGCATTACTAATGCACTACTAATGCACTAGTTAAAAAAAATTGTATTTGTAGTAGTGTCTTTTCTCTCTATTTCCTACAAATTAGTCCCGTTGAGTGTGTTATCTTGGTTCCATGCTGTATAATTTTGAAGCTGATGCTGGTGGGGGATGATTGGCCATCCTTTGGTGTAGTATCCCAGAATCTGATGACTAATCTTCCTGGTAGAGCCAGTGGGTCCTTGAACTGAGCAGTGATAGAGATGGGGGCTTTGACAGCCTCATCCCCTAAGGAGCACGAAACAGAGTGAGAAAATAGTCCCATGGGCACCAAAAGAAGGTGGAATGAACATGACAAAAATACAAATACAAAATGAGGTTTGAATTTTGATACTAACCAATTTGAAGTAGTGTGCCATGATACTTTACACAATTTAAAAAATAAGGTGCCTAATTGCCTTACCTCTGTGCTTCTCTATTTCAGCCAAGCAAACAGACAACATCCACAGACCGGGGGAAGTGGAGTATCTAAACCCAAGGGTTTTAAATGGTAGAGACAGGAGAAGGCGATGAGGGCTATAGTCGGAGAAAGCCCATACACTCTTCAGCCCTGTGCTCCAGGGAATGCTCATCTCTACATTCCTCACATTATCTGTCGTCAGCGAGCTATCAGCTAGAGATTTTAAATACAAAGCACAATCATCTATGGATTGATATTACCATTAAAATAAAACATAAAACTACAACATAAAAACCGAATTACCGTCACAAGCCTCTGATAGGCTTGGTCGAGCTGCTTTGTGATCGTTGTTTCTGGAGAGCATAGTCACGACGCTCTCCCATACCAGCTGGTTGGCCTGGGATGAAACACTAAGCAAGATGTCCACCTCCACACCTACTGCAACATTCCGATACACTAGCACCTGAGCCTGCAATATGAATGGCCCCTTTTTCAGCTCATCTATGGGCTGCTGTGTATTCAACCTCTGACGAACGCAGGTGAGACCTTTGGGTATTCAATAGGGGAATATAATTGTCAAAGCAGGTTCAACACTAGGGAAGACACTGGGTAGTACCATCTTAATACACTTTTCAAAAAGTAATCCACAATTCATATTTTCAGTGTGCGGCGTAATAAGGAAGAGCACAAACTCCTACAAAGATGCCTTACCCATAGGACCTAACTGGAAGTTGTTGGCAGTTAGAATCATGAGCCATCCATCCATTAACTTTACCGCTTATCCTGTACAGGGTCACGGGGGGGGCTGGAGCCTATCCCAGCGGACACAGGGCGAGAGGCGGGGTACACCCTGGACAGGTCGCCAGTCTATCACAGGGCCGACATATAGGGACAGACAACAACTCACACTCACATTCACACCTATGGGCAATTTAGAGTCACCAATTAACCTGCATGTTTTTGGACTGTGGGAGGAAACCGGAGTACCCGGAGGAAACCCACGCGAACACGGGGAGAACATGCAAACTCCACACAGAAACGCCCTTGGGTCAGGTGGGGATTGAACCCAGGACCTTCTTGCTGTGAGGCAACAGTGCTAACCACCGAGCTCTCTATGAATCATGAGCATAAGCCTCAAACAGAGGACTTCAGGGAAACACAGTGGGATGTCCCTGTATTCACTGTCTGGGTAATCCCAACCATACCCTGCAGCACTACGGAACCTTCTCAGGTAAAGAAATTCCAGCCTGAGTTCAGAGGTTGATAAAATCAATGTTTTGCCACACTTTGTCAGATCAAACATTGGTGATATTCCACAGAAGACAAGCTGTACGAGAATTGTAAATAACAATTCATGTAATTTATAAACATGGTGTTTGTTTAGGTCTAGGCTTACGTGAACAAATAGCTACCCATTACCTGCAGTTGAGCACACTGAAGGTAACTTCCTTTCTCACTGTGACATCAGAATAGGCAGGCTTTCCACAGAAAGCTTTAAAAAAAATATTTGACTATAAGAAAGCTAAACCTCGGAAGTCCATCCATCCATCAACTTTACCGCTTATCCTGTACAGGGTCACGGGGGGGGGCTGGAGCCTATCCCAGCGGACACAGGGCGAGAGGCGGGGTACACCCTGGACAGGTCGCCAGTCTATCACAGGGCCGACATATAGGGACAGACAACAACTCACACTCACAGTCACATTCACACCTACGGGCATTTAGAGTCACCAATTAACCTGCATGTTTTTGGACTGTGGGAGGAAACCGGAGTACCCGGAGGAAACCCACGCAAACACGGGGAGAACATGCAAACTCCACACAGAAACGCCCTTGGGTCAGGTGGGCATTGAACCCAGGACCTTCTTGCTGTGAGGCAACAGTGCTAACCACCGAGCCACCGTGCTGCCTTCACCTCGGAAGTCCCTGGTTGTAATTAAACACTTTAGACTGAAGCAGTTTATAGGAGCCATAAATGTGTATAAAAGAGGTAAACGCAGTATAGAGGCAACGAAGCAATTACGTAACGTTGGGCATCTCTCATTCTTGTCTCCTGCAACTAAAATTAGTTGAGCACTGAAACAGTAGCGTGTCTAACCAAATGAATAATCACGAAACCAAAACTGGTCCGCATGTAGTTTTTGCAGAAAACCTGATCTGACGCTCAACTTTGCAGGCTCGCTTCTTTGACGAAGAAAAAGTCATACGTTACGGGATGCAGTACGGGACAAATTTAAAATCAATTCAAAGAACGTCACTCGTTTCAAAATACTCTTTTTATTTTCAGGCTATGTTGCACAGTAAAACATAATTGTCTTCAGAATGTCAGATTTTTGCAAATCTTTAATAAAGTTAACTGAAGACCAATAAATTATCTTTTATTTTAACTTATTTCAGCATTCACATGACCCTTAAATTATATTATACGTGTTTTCTTGGATTCCTAGTCGCAGGCACTTATTTTTTTACTAATTTGCGGTTCATCTTTAGTTGAAAGCGTTTAAAAACTTTTTTTTCTTCAAGAAACTCTTAATGATAGGTTCGAGAATTAAGGGTATGACTAGGACAACCTCAAATGTAATATTATAACCAGGAATAGGCTATATCTAAATATGTCAGTCTATGTTTATGCAATATTGCATCCAAAGAAAGGCTGCAGATTTGTTCCAGAAGTAACACCTCTGTTGTTTCATCAAGCATTTTTGGTTTCGTCAACCGAACAGAAGCAGCAGTATAATGCAAACGGAATTCACTGCTATCAAGGGCACTGAAACACACAAGAAAGTCATCAATACAAAGCAGTACGCGAAAAAGTATGCAGATTTTTTTTAAACAGGAAGTGCATTGTGCCAATACCAAGACAATAACCAGTAATGCAATTTGTATTTCCAAATTTAAGAGCCTTACCTCTCATCACTGTCCTCACAGAGCGGATGAGATTCATGAGTTGCACTTTGATGCCCGGTTCATCGCCAAATCCTCCAACACTTTGGTCCACACCCCAGCCAACTTATCAGAAAATCAGTCAGATCACTTGAGTAAATACATAGCAGGTTAGAATTCAAGTCATTATTTCAAGCTATGTGGTTAGCACATGGCTAACGTTATACGGTCAGTAGACTTAATTTCAAGTTAACGACTAGTCTGAGCACGAGAATAAACAGCTACTAGTTCATTCGAAGTAGTTAATTCATCTAGTTCCTTTCAACACCCTTGCTCTGAACTAGCTAGCTTTGCTAACTAGCTTTCTTCTTGTAGTGTTAGCTAGCAGCTCATTACTGGCACCAATAAAGCTGACATATGCCTAGAAATAACAGAAAGTCACATACTTTTGCTGAGAAATCTTTCCTCGTGCAATACAGAGACAGCATTCACACATAAAATCGCTGCTTGAATAAGCGAATATAATGTAAAAGCCATGTTGACTTGCAATTGTATTCACTATCCTGTATTTACTTATGACGTAGCCTACCATAAATAGACAGAGCGCAACGCGTCATCAGAGGGAAGACCACGCCCCCCGTGGGGGAAAACTATCCGCGAAGTTGAATGGGAGTCAATGGGAAATTGGTGGACACCGCGTCGTTAAAGATCTTTAACAGAACATGTCAACAACAGCTTACATCAGTACACTTCTGCCTGAAGAAAGGGCTAGATATATACAAAAGCTAAACCTAATTGGACTCGCTCAGTGCCCATTTTCTGTCCCAAAATCAAAACAAAGGCGGTTGGAAATCTAAGTAGCCTGTATTTTTAGACCGTTCGTTCGTATCTAGCTAACCAGGCTGGCTAAATACTACTAGCAAAACTAATGTATCTGGGAAATTGAGATCAATCATCATAGCTACAAATAATTCACAACAGAATCTCAGAGAGAATAAATTAACTTTTTTACCTATCTGACACAAAATGTTAACTGCACACACAGTTCACAGACGTGAATTGATCGGGATTAAGACAAGTCTCCGTGGCGGGAAGCCCTTCTGTCTGTTTATAGCCTTAAGCCAACTATAACGTCTTTTTGGCTCAGTTGGTCGTCTTGGAATCCTATAAAATCTTAAATTATGGTTTGATAATTTATTTGCCGTACAAATAACCACGCAACAGCTTTTCGGCATAGTCTCGATTTTAGTTTTAAAGATATAAAGGTAACTGTCCAATGCAAGTCAATGGAAAGTGCAGCTTTGTTTTGCCCACGATGTGGGCGTGGCCTAAATGCAATCTGTGTCTATAGTATGGAATCTAAACATGGACAAATTGTATCCTCACATGAAAGAAGAACGTCAACCATGCGAGAAAGGTTGGCTAGATACTGATACAAAGGACTTGAGTTCTAAATTGTAAATAAGACACCAAAACATTTATTGCCCAAATGTTATATAAAATAGTGGTATTAATTCCTAAAAACATCAGGTTTATGCATTTGTTGCCAAAGTGCATAATATACATTATTTAAAAATCGTAATGGTCCGTATTTTGTGTGAATCATCAGTCTGTCATATATATATATATAAACAGTAAATTTTCAATGCCAAACTTAATTATCTGTCAGCAGATCTTTAAAAAAATAAAAATGAAAAACTGAAAAATGCTGCTTGCATAAATATTCAGCCCCTACACTTTAGTATTTGGTAAGCCAATTTTGATGCAATAACAGCCTTAAATCTGTCTACCAAAATCTAAATCTAAATCTAAATCTTGATCAGCTTTGCACACTGGTCAGGAGTGGTTTTTGCCCATTATTCTCGGCAGATTTGCTCCAGGTTGCTCAGGTTGTTTGGAGGACACTTCTGGACCGCAACTTTCAAACAATGCCACAGATGTATGTATATATGTTTATGTTTTTGTTTATATATACAAATATACACACACACATATATATATATATATATACAGTGCCTCTGGAAAGTATTCATACCCCTTCACTTTTTCCACATTTTATCATGTTACAGCCTAATTCCAAAATGGATTAAATAAAAAAAATGTCTCAACATTCTACACACAATACCGCATAATGAAAAAGTGAAAAAAGCTTTTTAGAATTTTTTGCAAATGTATTAAAAATAAATAACTAAAATATCACATGTACATAAGTATTCACACCCTTTGCTGTGACACTCAAAATTGAGCTCAGGCGCATCCCGTTTCCACTGATCATCCTTGAGATGTTTCTACAACTTGATTGGAGTCCACCTGTGGTAAATTCAATTGATTGAACATGATTTGGAAATGCACACACCTGTTTATATAAGGTCCCACAGTTGACAATGCTTGTCAGAGCACAAACCAAGTTATGAAGTCCAAGGAATTGTCTGTAGACCTCCGATACAGGATTGTATCGAGGCACAGATCTGGGGAAGGGTACAAAAAAATTTCTGCGGCATTGAAGGTCCCAACGAGCACAGTGGTCTCCGTCATTCGCAAATGGAAGAAGTTTGGAACCACCAGGACTCTTCCTAGAGCTGGCCGCCCGGCCAAACTGAGCAATCGGGGGTGAAGGGCCTTGGTCAGGGAGGTGACCAAGAACCCGATGGTTACTCTGACAGAGCTCCAATGTTCCTCTGTGGAGATGGGAGAACCTTCCAGAAGGACAACCATCTCTGCAGCACTCCACCAATCAGGCCTTTATGGTAGAGTGGCCAGACGGAAGCCACTCCTCAGTAAAAGGCACATGAAAGCCCACATGGAGTTTGCCAAAAGGCACCTAAAGGACTCTCAGACCACGAGAAACAAAATTCTCTGGTCTGATGAAACCAAGATCGAACTCTCTGTCCTGAATGCTAAGCGTCATGTCTGGAGGAAACCAGGCACTGCTCATCACCTGGCCAATACCATCCCTACATTGAAGCATGGTGGTGGCAGCATTCAGTTCATGCTAATCTATACCCCAGATGGGACTTGAACCCACAAATGATGGTGGACAACGGCCTTAAAATCAAACCTGTGTTGACTAACTTTTCTTCAAACTGCAATCCTTATGTAAAGAAGCCAACAGAACTCCTTTAGCAGAGGATGGTTTTGATCCATCGACCTCAGGGTTATGGGCCCAGCACTCTTCCGCTGCGCCACTCTGCTGATATACACCCTGGATGGGACTTGAACCCACAAACGATGGTGGATAATGGCCTCCACAGGAAATCCTTTGTTCACTAACAATTCTTCATATGGATAATCAATGTATAAAGCAGGGAACATATCTAAGACTAGAGGTATATATTTAAATGGGGAAATTAAACCGCAATCATTATAAAATGAAGCCAACAGAACGAAATATAGGAAATTGCACTAATGACTGGACTGACGATTAAAAATAATAGCAGAGGATGGTGTCGATCCATTGACCTCTTGGTTTAGAGGCCAACGTGCTTCAGCTGTGCCAATCTGCTTCTACGTATTGTCTATATGCACTAATATCCACAATCCCTGGCTTTAAACACCTGAGACAGATATTTAAATGGGGAAATTAAACTGCAATCATTATATAAAAAAGCCCTTTAGCGGAGGATGGTTTCTATCCATCGACCTCAGGGTTATGGGGCCTATCCATCGACCTCTGGGTTATTGGCCCATTTCGGTTCTGCTAGCGCCATTCTGCTAATATACACCCCAGATGGGAC
>JAPMUY010010024.1:0-7500 GCA_026901105.3 Galaxias olidus
TCATGTATGTGGGCTCGCCTACACGCCATTACTTGGATAATTCAGCTGCTGCTCACATGTTGGTGCGGCTCACTAACGAGGTGGGGGAGGGAGTCCCTGTGCCGGTGAATCCTCCTCATACCCCGTCTCTCCTCGGCGTCCTCTGACTCTCTGCCAGCCTGCGGATCCCTCCTCCCTCCTCTTCACATTTTGGATTGATCTGTTCCAACGCTTTCATTTCCTCCGTCCTCTTCTTCTGTTTCCAGGCGGGTTCTGCACTGATTAGATTTTCCCCTCGCTGATCTAATAACTTAGTGTGGGTGCAAACACTTAGGCAGAAATAAGGAAATGCTGTGTCACAGCGCGATACAGATCTGAGAGCGGGGAAACGAGCCAGGGCAAACATGATGAAGGGCATGTGCTGTCCAGGGCACGTGGCACATGCCGACGACATGCAATCTGGGCCCCATGAGAGAATATTACCTCAAAATGGGGTTTGTATTGCGTCATAAACCGCGTAGATATGGAAAAACGTTCTTCATCGCCACTCATTGCCATCGACTGACACTGATTAATCTTTTTATTGTGTTCATTTGATAGCAGTACTTCAAGCTAGGTTTCAGTCTGTTGAGCGACAGATCTACTTACTGCATATATCAGATTTAGGCACTTTCCACACGAGCTAGAACGAGTTCAGGTTGAAGCAGTAAAGACATGCTCTACAAGAAGGTCAAGGTTTGGATTAAGGTACAGCGACGGTTAGCTTTGTTGCGTTATGATAAGAAAGGTTTATAGCTCACGCAAGCTAAACCGGCTTCCCGGATTGGCCGGCTTATAACCAATTCTAGCGTTCTTCCGCTCTTGTGCTGATCCCGAGTCAGCCGACTCACTTCAGAAGCCCCGTTTCCCTCAGTGTGTCCCTCCAACCTACTCCACCCTCCCATCCCCTCCTTATCGCCTCACCGCGCCCTGCCTCGGGTGCGCACTGATCTCAGATCTGCCTGGGATGAACAGAGATCTCTCATGTTTATGCAGGTCAGGCACTTGAGAAAACGCTAATGACTGAGCCGTGCAAAGGGCCCAAATGTCACCGCCGTCACGGGAACATTCTTCATGGGAGCGTCAGGCTGAATGTCACGACAGTGCTAATGCCCTTTAAGTGTTCCGGAAGGATCCCCTTACAGGATCCCCTTACATGGACCACGGAGCAATGACACAAAGAGCCAGGAGAAACCTATGGAAACCTACGCGTGACGCTCGACTGACGAGTCGTGTGTTGGGAGGAACAGACGAGACAAGCAGTTGATTAGGAAAAATGTATGGAAAGCAATCAGGGAATGGTAATATCCATAGGGTATTGTCTAGGGAGCTTTTTAGAGCTCACGCTTAAGTCCAGGTCCTCCACCTGTCAGCTGGATCTCCTCCCTGCACAACTTGTTGAAGCCTAGCTGACGTCCGTCTCCCTTCTGATTATTGAAATTATCGATGCCTCCTCCACCTTCTGACCAGTACATATTACCCTCAAGATGGCCCCTATAACACCCATCCTGAAGAAACCTAGTGCTGGTCCAGGAGACCTGAACCTTTTCAGGCCCCTTCCCCCTCATCTCCAAAACCCTTGAGCGAGTGGTTCCTGTTTCACTACGATCACACATGGATTCCAGTAACCTGTGAACTTCTGGTCTCTGACCGAAACGCTGCGCTGAAACGGCGCTGATCAAAATCACCAACAACATCCTGTGTGAAGTTGAATCTGGACCACTGACCATCCTAATCCCTATGGACCCTTAGTGCTGCCTTCCACATCATCTCCCACTCAGTACTGCTGGGACACCTGGCTGGCTGTGGTGTCACTGGAGTCGCTAACTCCTGGATGACCTCCTACCTCAATGAAAGACATCAGTTTGTCTGGTCAGAAAAGCACATGTGCGAGGGCTCTGCAGTCACACAGGGTGTTCCTCAGGGGGGAGTTTTGTGACGTGCCTTGATGTTCCCTGCCTCTATACTCTTTTGTCTGTCCAATGTGCACCACTTTAACATTTGGTAAATATTCAAATAGTATGTTCTATGCCATATAAGGGGATATTGGCGGTCTAGAAAGGCGCCTTCAAATTAAGTGTAATATTTTTTCTGTAGATGAAAGACTGAGTGAGTGAATGAACAGATTAACAAATTTAGGAGACATAACATGTAATGCACGTAGTACAAGTGTCTGTATGTCGATGGGCATTCTCATGGTGACTTGCAAAACAACAAATCCCTTGATGGAAACCAAGAGTGTCGGGAGGAAGAGGTCTGTAGGGTCGTGGGTCATCCAACCATCTCAGTGCGTCTGCATACTGTAAGTGTGTTCTGTTTCGCAGTGAACTAGAACATGCTGAGTCGCTTTCTGAACTCTGAACACCGACGCTAAATGGAGAGAGGAACAACATGATGGGCCATTAATGAAAACACACCGCACGGAGACACTCGAGTGTCGACACAAATGGCAACACACACAACACACACATACACACCACGCAAACACACACACCACACACATACACCACACCACACACACACACACACACAAACACACCCCGCACACACACCACACACATACACACCATACACACCACACACACATTCACACACACCGCACACACACCACACACATACACACCACACACACACACACAAACACACACCACACACACACCACACACAGTGAGCTCATCATGAATCTGAGAAAGGTCACTTACAGTTTCCTGCCTGCCCCCTCTTCTTCTCCCTCGTCCCTTCTTCCTCTCCCTGGTCTCTCTCTCTCTCCCTCTCTTTCTCTCCTTAACTTTTGTTATTTCTACACATCCTCTATATATCCCTCCACTCCATCAGTTTCTCTACACCGGCACTGGCAGAGACAGACGTGTGGGCTGAATGGCTGCACATACTCCCCCACTCTCCCTCCCATTCCCTTCCCTCCTGCTCTTTTTTTCTGCCAACCCCTCACTCCCTCTTTCCCTCTCCTCCGCTCTGCCACTTTGCCCAGTGACCTTCACCAGCTCAGCAGGAGACGGGGGGTAAAGTGGAGAGAAGGCGCTGGGTAAACCAGGCAGACAGAGAGAGAGAGGCAAAACGAACAGTGAAGGGCCCATAACACTAGAGCCGGTGGAAATAGGCATGGCAGGGGTGACGAACGGAGTCGAGGAAATAACATGAGCGAGAGAGAGAGAGAGAGAGAGAGGTGAAGGAGAGGTGGTGGGTGGACACGAAGGAGGGATGATGGAGGGACGAAAAGCAAAGCGACGGCTGAACGAGGCCAAGGAGAGAGTGGAGATCTATTGTGCCAGTCAGTGTTCTCCTCACCCATCCAGACATCACCGTCAGTCACGATCATGGAACGCTGAAGCCTGATCGTGATCGTTTGCTCAGGCCTTTCCCGCATGCTGAATGTCCCCACAGGAGCTCTTTCGGACGCCATGACAGCAAGGGTCGTGAAACCGGTAGGTAGGGTGTGAACCAGGTTCCAGGGGTCATCACCCCTCTTGACCCTGTGTGACCCACGGAGGCAGAGCATGAAGGCAAGGAAGATGTGTGTGTGTTTGTGTCGTTCTGAATCACTCTTTCTCCGCCATAGAACTTTCTCTTTCTCTCCATCTTTTAACGTTCTCTCTCTCTCTCTCTCTCTCTCTCCGTCTTTTTCAATCGCTTCCTCTCATCCTTTCATGCTAGCTGTCTTCCTGAATCCGTCTCCCTCTGCATTTCACGCTTTCCGTCTCTCTCTATCTCTCACTCTCTCTAACCCCCCCCCCGTCCCCCCGTCTTTTTCAATCTACCACTTTCTCTCAGCTCGATATCCAAATATGTCTTAGTCAACCTGGCTCTCGTTCTTTTCTCTCCCCTCCTTTCATCACCCTTTTCTTCCTCGTGGTTATCTGTCTTTCCTCTGTGACTCATCGTTGCGTCAGCCCGTCGTTAAGACCCCGGAATGGTTGGGAAAAGACATTCCAAATCTCTATGGAGAGCTTACGCAAAGGACTGGTTACGTTTCGCACGGGTGTGTGTTTGGCTGTCAGTGTTTGGGGGAAAGAATGGGATGAATCCCTGAACTGCAGCTCTGGAGATATGGGCTCTATCCCCTCTCTTTCTCTTCTCGTTCTTTCCAAGTCTTTCCTCCTTTCTTTCTCCGTCTTAGTCCCTGAGCCCGTAGCGCCGTCTTCCTCTGCTCGCTCTCTCACTCTCTCTCTCTGTCTCTCTGTTCTCTCTCTCTCTGTCTCCCTCGGTGGAGTTTGCCTTTGCGTGTGAAACCTTCGCCGCGCCGCTCCCCTCTCTTGTCGGCGCTCAGCTGGGACCGCCTGCGTGCATGTCGGGGGGATATTCCGCATCTCAATTGGCGAGGCGAAAACACAATCTCTGCCGGAGGCGCGTGCCAGCCTGGTGGCACAGCTGACAGACGCGGAGCAGATGGAGAAAAACAGTCTCTGAGCACACGCGCCAGCTCGTACCCGCGACACACACACACACACACACACACACACACACACACACACACACACACACACACACACACACACGCCAACATGTGGCACGTTTCGGTTTCAAGGTGAAAGTAATCCAAGTGGAATAGCAGCTGTATTAACGCTGCATCAAAATTACTTTACAATCAGGCCTTAGCCTCCCTGTGAAGCAGCAACACACACACACACACACACACACACACACACACACAGCTCTGATCGAGTACACACACACACACACTGTTCTGACCGAGCACACATCGAGAAAACACACATACTCTGTGTTCACATTGAGCACACACATTGCAAAATACCACTCTACGTGCACGCACCAAGTACACACCCCGTACACACACAAACACACACACTTGGCTCCCACAGCATTGACAGCACAGAAACAAGGTATCCTAAAGAACACTCGACCTTGGCAACACGCAAGCACACAGACGCATTCAGATATTCATGAAAACTTTAAAAATGCATTTTCTACTCCTCCTTTCTCCCTGTGAAAGCATCGCTACCGGCATTTGGAACAAGCCCCAACAGAGAAAAGGAGGGGGGAGCAGGGGGGAGCAGGGGGGAGTGGGGTGTGTGTGTGTGTGGGGGGGGGGGATCAGGATGAATCACACCAAAGAAAACCCTCCACCAAGAACTGGAGCACAGGGGCAGTCCAACAGCTCAGTCCCGAAGAGAGAGAGAGAGAGAGAGGTCAATCCTCTAAAAGAGAGGCTGTGGCGAGGAAAGTCATGAGTCATTCCTGACGTGAGGACACTGACCGCACTGGGGAGCAGACGGACGGACGGACATACAGACAGTCATTCCCACCATGAAGCACACGGCCTCCCGCTGTGAGAGGGTCCACGGCGACGGCGAGATAAGACCCCCCCCCCCCGTCTCTGAAGCCACTGAGGCGCTGCGGTGGTGCTCCTCTATGACGTGTGCCGTGGAGGAGTGACCCCCGGCTCTGTGGCGGGAGCAGGACCCAGTGACCTGGACGGCACAGCGGGCTGCAGTGTCCGCCTCCTTACTCTCTCTGTCTCTCACACACCTTTGTCTTTTACAGCTTCCGGTTTGTCCATGTCTGTTCTTTCTCCACCCCACCCCCCTCTGTCACTCTCTTTTTTTAGTTTCTCTCTCGCTCTCTCTCTCTCTCTCTCTCTCTGTTTCTCCCCATGTCTCTTTTCTTCTCTCTCACACCCACTCTCCTTTCCGCCACGCTTTCTCCCCATCTCTTTCCCTCTCGCGTCCTCTTTTCTCTTCTCTTTCTCCTCCTCTCGCTCCCCCTCCCTTTCTAACGCAGACGGTGGCTGGAGCCCTGTGTCTGTGGGGAGGGAGGAATGTGAGCGGGGCAGCGTGCGTGTGACACGGGGCAGCTTAGCGGTGAGCCCGGGGCTGGAGGCGGGCTAACCCGTCTGATATCTGTTTCAGTCATTACCATAATAATTGGCACTCCACCGCGCAGAGTGGAAGAGCCTACTAGAGAGGAGAGGAATACTAACCGGGGGGAGGAGGATGGGAAGAAATGTAGGGGTTGATGAGGAAGGGTAGAGAGAGGAGAGAATGCATAATATGTAGGAAAGAAGATGGGCGTGGGAGGAAAGAAGGTGGGAGGGAGGGAGGAGGGGTAGAGGAAGGATATACGGTAAAAATGCTAAAATATCAGATTAAAATACCTGGTGACAGCAAGAGCAGGAGAGAGAGGATGAAGATGAAAGCGGCGTGGAAAGAAATACTGAGTAGGAAATGAGAGGAGTGATGAAGAGAGAGAGAAAGAGTGAGAGGGTGATGGGGATGGATAAAGAGAGAGGGAGAGACAGAAAGAGAGATAGGGAGGGAGAGTAAAAGAGAGAGAGGGAGAAATAGGGAGTGAGAGGAAGAGAGAGAGAGAGAGAGAGGAGATGAACTGAGCTAATGGCTACTTTCACGCTAGTTGTGTTTCCCCGGATACCAGCCTGATGTATTCCCCCCCATCATCTCTGGGATTCCATTTCCATTTTGACAAGGTCTATCCGTCAAATTTGCCTGCTCTCTGCATTCGGGCCTTCCTCCCCGACGCTCTGCCGTGACACAGCCCATGGAATGGAAATGAATGTGCGTAGACTCCTTAGGTGTACAGTGTTGTGCAAACAAATACCCGAGAACAAATGTTGGCTAAGCCACACACTATGAAAATAGGCACCTTGTTAAATGTTTGGTGGTTTGTCACAGCTATATCATTTGGGTGGGGGACATGTACTAGAAGTCTATCGATGTCAATATTGAACATATATTTACGGTTGGCATAACACATATGGGAAAGATGCCTGTGGAATCTAGACGCCACACGATAAGCGGTGTTCCAAAGTGGTCACAAAGCTTTTGTTCCGGGAGTGATATTTTTACATTTTAGAGGCAGCAAGCTCATTTTAAGCTCTCTCGACATTGTCCCTGGCGTGGTGAAGCACCCTCACTTTACATCAAAGACCTCCATTTGGATTCGGTCACAAAAAGTGAAATGAAAAGTATCAAACGACGACCGCTTCGACGGCTGTTTAAATTCAGCCTCGTAATATTCCTGGCTCCCATCTCTCCGGGGCTGACCCACGTGCCGTCCGATCCCGTTCTGTCTGACTAAAAACGGCATCCCCAGAAGATGTCCGCTCGCCCGGTCATGGCTGCACGGTCGCCATGGTCGCCTCCAGAGTACCGTCCAATCAACACGTCGGCCTCCTCTGATCCTCTGATCCCTGCCTTCAGCGCTCCTCTTCCTCTGGGCTTGTCAGGCTGCTCAACACCTCTTATTACCAGCCCACAGTGGCACAGAGACACACAGACACACACACACACACATAAATACATATACATACACACACACAAGCACACACACACACACACAGACATACATACATAAATACATATACACACACACACACACATACACACACACAGACACACACACACACGCATGCACATTTCTTTATGTCATATTACTTAACAGAACTACATCCACGTAAGACAGTTCAGACGCACAAAGTATTTATGAACA
>JAPMUY010010024.1:10000-20000 GCA_026901105.3 Galaxias olidus
TGTTGTTTTCGCCTCACTGCCGCTTTTCAAGGACCTTTTTTTGTTCCCTCATATTAGCCTTGTATTGTCCCTCTTAATTTGTCCTATTGCACATATTGAACAGGCAATGTTTCTGGGTGAAGGGGAATGCGCACATTGAATCGTTTGACCCATGCTGATGACGGGGCGGTGTGGAGCGGCGGGAGCCAACGGAGGGGAAATGTAACCCAGAGCGGGTGCGCTGCTCTTCATGCTCCCCTGGTGCCTCATTAAACGAGAGTTACAAGGTTCCCGCCCCCAGGACTCCAATCGTGCCGTGTTTACGAGGCAACAAACAGCGACAGGTAATCCACACAAGACCAAAAGGCCGGGGGGGAAGAGAAGTCCAAGGTCCTTCATCCCTCCTTCCCTCCCTCCTTCCCTCCTTCCCTCCTTCCATTTTGATGGCTGCCGAGTGCTCACCCGTCACACCCAGAGATGAGATATCTACGCAGCGCCTGCCATGGGTCATCTCTCAGCCATGTTTCAAGCTGAGGGAGGGGATCCATCAGGCAGCCTCGTAAAGAAACGGCCCCGGACAGAGGGGCCCCACAAGGGGGAGGTGAAGCCGCGCGGCCCCCGCGGCCCGTCACACCGGGCTCCGTGGCACCGACGAGTCCTCCGGTACGGTTATCCCTCCACGTCCGTCAGTCTCCGCGGGTCACCTGCACACGTGGCAGCCCTGACGTTCTCTCTGCCTTGTCACCGGCAGCGAGCGGAGAGACGCGCCATCGGAGTGATCCGCTTCCGGGGCGAGCCGCGCGGCGCCGTCGTCCTCCCCCGCCAATCCAGCCGTCTCGTGTCACTCGGAGAACGCCGCGTCTGAGCGTTCCCGGGCGTTAAGGCGTTCCTCGACAGGCGGCGATTAGGAGGCGCGGACGGGCGGCGTCGACGGCGGCTGAGGAAGCAAAACACTGAACGTCAGGCGGAGCGCCCCCCCGACTTCCTCCTCCACGCCGGTATTAATACAGAGCCGGCCCTGACAAAATTGTCTGAGCTGTCACATCAATCCGAGTTTGATCGCGCGCGTCTCCCCTGCGGACCCCGGGCTTATTTCTCCCGTGATCCACGCTCCCAATCGATTGGGCCGTAATGGCCTATTGATCGGGGTGAGCGGCCGGGCCTCGACAGGGGCCGGGGGAGACGGTGTCTACGGGGAGCGCGTGCTGGAGGGCCCCTGCAGTCACCGGCTCAGGGAGATAGAGTCTTCATCACCGCAACGCCACTCGTCCTTTCTTTCTCTCTTTTTTTTTTAAATAAGGGGATTGAAGAGAGGAGGAGGAGGAGGAGGAGAGAAGGAGATGGCGGGGGAATAGAGCAGAACAGAGGAGAGGAGAGAGGTGGTTCGTCATTAAGGCCGCCACTGCAGATGTGACGCACGCTGACTCGCTCCCTCTCCTCCCTCTCTCCTGCCTCTCTTCTCCGTCCCTCCCACATAGGCTGTCAAGACAACTTCTTTTCTTTCTTTCATGTAGTTTTTGTCTGTTTTTATTTCTTCTTCTTTCTTTCTTTCTTTCTAGCCTGGGCTTTGTGGCGCGTGGAACCTTATCTACGGTCTTTCTTTGCGTTCACTCTTTGTCCCTTTTCATTGCTCACTACGCTCTCTCTCTCTCTCTCTCTCTCTCTCTCTCTGTTTCTCTCCTTTCTTCCCACTTGTCTCTCTGTCTGCAGTGATGAGTGGGTGGAACGAGACATTGTGTCCCCCAGAGGATGTCATGCTAGCCTCCTCTCAGACAGGCCGCCAGGGCACTGCTGCTGTGGGCGTGTCCGTGTGGGGTTTACTGTGTATTTTATGTGTGTGTGTGTGTGTGTAGGTCTATCGTCACTTGTGGAGCCCTATCGCAGATGAAAAATGGTTCGCTCCGTACAGCTAAGCTTGATAAAAGTATTTATTGTGTTAGCACACCGTTGCGTTTATCCATGCAAATAAATCTGATTTAGCGTCTTGGCAGTTTGCTTGCTTATTCTTGTAGCTCAAATCTTTCCAAACCAAGGTCATCCTCTTATTCTGTCCTTCTCTCTTTTCCTGTTGGCACGCTCCCTCGTCGTTTCCCTCTCAATTCTCTCTTTGTTTCTCATTCTCCTCCCTGCTATGGTGGCCTTAGCTGGAGTGGCAGAAGCAGGGGCTGGTAATGATGTGCCGGGGCTCACCTTCCAAAGCCTTCGCTTCATGAACACCACATTGAAACAGACTGCCACATTCAAACGCTCCCCTGCACTGCCACGCGGCTGTAAACCTGAAAATAAAACTTGGAACATTTAATCCAATTTGCATTTCTGCAGGGAGAGAAAGCGAGAGAGACGGAGAGGGAGCGGGTCTAAATCTTTGGCAGTGTAATTGGTTGCTTATTGGTGGGACGATGACTCATCTCACAGATAGATAAAAGAACAAATATTCCCAATTACGGAATAAATGAATAGAAATCTAACTTCTTACAGTTAATTGTTAATTTTTTACACTTGGTCGCTCTCTGTTCACAGGCTGATCTCCGTGCCCTGTTTATTATTTTTAATAGGCTAACATAGTATCTGCTGCCCTGTTTATTATTTTAATAGGCTAACATAGTATCTGCTGCCTGCTAATTTGGGTCTTTGGCAGTGAGCAGAATCAAAAGCAGCTGAATCATCTCAGAGTCTCTCCCTGTTTGTGTGTCTGTGTGTGTGTGTGTTTGTGTGGGTGGGGCGTATGGGAGTTGTACACAGGCTGTGACCTAGCTGCCTACCAGAAAGTATTGTCTCGATGCATAAAGGAAAGAAGTCTCAGACGTCATTATTCCGCCCCATACACACGCACACACACACACACACACACACACACACACACACACACACACACCATTACATTACATGAAAGCTTTATTTACAAAAGGTTAGATTGAGGGTCAACCCATTTAGACCAAAGACATATAGCAGCTTATAGATTGCCAGGACACTGCCTTTTCTGAGTCAATTGTCCATCTCATTGTAGGTTCAAGTGTAGGTTAATACGGATGTTTGAAAAACATGGATTAGGTCTTGTGCAAGACCAGCAGCAGCCGCAGGCGGAAGATAAGGACTGTCCCTAACATGCCTGGGATTTCGGAATAAAATGTGAGAGGGTGTAGATTAGGCAGGCTTCATCCTTTTAAATTCTCTCTCTCTCCCTCTCTCCTTCACACGCAGCATGAGGCATTTCGTGTTAGAATTCAAATTAAGAGATATGAGTCTCTTTCCTATTTATGTCAAAAGAATTCTCTCCAGTTCATTACACAGTTCTAGAGTTTGCCTTTAAATTCATAAAAAAAAAAGAAGGAGTCCGACTTGCCAAGACGCAAGACCAATGCAGGGGCGTTTCCATCTTCATACCCTATTCACACAGGCACAGCCAAAGGAACCGAAAGGACAAATGAACCCCCTTGATCGTTTCTCCTGCTATCTTTTGACGGAGGAACAGTCCCCATCGCTCTCCGCTCGGTATCGAGGCTTTCCCGCCCTAACAGACGGGCCGCGCCGCGTTCCCTGAGCGCCAGGCTAACGCGTGCCGAGTCATGCCGACTCTCTCCCCCCGTACAAAAGGAATCCCTGTCCTACCAGGCGGAGGCGGAGGCAAAAGGGGTCCTCTTGTTTTCGGCTCCCGAACTGAAAAAAGGCAGCGGCCCGTCGGTGTCATTCGCCACGGCGACGACCCCTAATGGTTTTTTAATTAGCCGCCATTGTCTGCCGTGGCAAAGGGGGGGGGGGGGGGGCTAATTGGAGAAGGGGAAGAGAGGGTAATTGATTGTGCCGGCGCCAGGTTAGGAGAGCCCCTGAGGAGAGTGGTGCTCCACGAACGGGGGGGTGGGGGCACCAAGAGCTGGTGGAGAGGCTGGCGTCACGGAGCCCTCACCTGGGGAAGGGGGCCCTCTCCGTGGGGAGTGGAGGGGGGCCCTCACGAGAGGCCAGACGAGTGCTCTCAGCGCGGCGCTTTGAAGAGGGGTGGGTGGGGCCGGAAGGGAGTGCGTGCATGTTTTGTGCGCCCGAGAGAGGGTGTGTGAGACACGGGTTGGCAGGTTCATGAACACTTTTTATGTAGCTGCCATTACTGTGTGAGTGCGTGAGTGTGGTACACACTTCTAAAACATTTGAAGTGGTTCCCTAAGTGTGGGCATGTGGGGAGAGATGACGTCCTCTGTATGTTCCCTGAATAACCGTGCATGTGTGTGTGTGTGTGTGTGTGTGTTGAGTGCGGTTAAGCTGATGGATCACGTTGAGTGTCTCAGCCTTGAAATCCTGAGTTCAGACACAGCCTCCAGCTCCGTCTCTCAGGGTGCAGAACGTCATCAGCGGCAAGTGACTCCGTCACACACACCCACACCCACGCACACACATCCACACACGTGTAAAGAAGGGAGCAGGCGTGGCACACTGATATGTTTATTGAGAGGCTTTGGGTATTAGAAAAGGAGTTGGCGAGAAAGTCACACCCACAAACAAACAAACACAGAAACCCCGGACACGGACCCTTTCCTGTCCTCCTGTTAGCATACACACCTCACAAACCCTCCAAGTACACAGAAAGAAATTGACAACAATGTACAGCTAGACAAGACAAGCCACAGTAGTTGTATTTTTTGTTTTTTCGACTACACTTCGCCTCTACATGTAAAATTCACAGTAATACATACTTCATGACGGGAGATTGTAGGCACAGCAAAGCAATAGATGTGTGTTTTTTAATCAATAACAATAAAATAAAGGTGCAAATCGTACCTCATGAAATATTCCCAGAGGAGCAGATCCAAGTCTTTCGAACCGAACGCACAGTCTGCAGTCGTTTTGTTCTCCCCCCTTAATGGGAGTCAGCGCAAAAGGCTGAACAAAAAAAAATAATGAGGTTCTGCAGTAAGGTCGAGTGAAGCGGAAGACGTTAGCATTTCACACAATAGCTCTTTTTGGGTGTATTTTTCTTTTAATCTCTCCACGGTAAGAAGAAAAAAACAAGTGCCGACTTTGCCATGGGCGGCGGTTAAACCACTTATCTCATCTGCTTCCTGAATTTATTATTTCTATGTTGCACATCCTCCTTAATTTATCTCTTTTTATAGACATCTATGATTAGCATAAGGGCCTGGGACTCAACCATTTAATATAAATGCAATCCCAGATGTTTCGCTAGGGCTAGCAGGGCACGTCGTCACCCAAACGGGTTTCTCTCTAAAGAAAAGAAAAGGTTGCCTCGTTTTTTTAAACGTACTGCCTAAAAACAAAAAAAGGCTTCATCCGTTTTATTCACAAAGTGTATCTTATTCTAGTCTGGAATATGGAACGATATTTTCACATACCATTTGGTGCGCGCCTCTTGGTCCGTAGCCAATCATTCTATCTTTTCTCTCCATGGTATATTCACATAACAGCTCTATGTCCCAGCCTTAAAAGCACATAGAGAACACATTTCATCTCCACTGAGGGACAGCGTGAGCGTTTCTCTTTCCTCAAGGGCCTCATACTTTGTCTGCCCAACACAATTTTTAAGCGAGTGTGTGAAATTCACTCTCCCGGCCCCAACCCCAAACACACTTTGACACAAACACGCTACTTGTGCCTCTCTTTGGAAGACTGAAAAACTTGTGCTCGGCTAGAGGAGGGGAAAATGATCCAGCTTCCCCCTTTCTGTAGTTAGTAGCTGATTGACGCAGTCTCTGGTTGGGTCAAAGGTAGCGTCGCAAATAGGATGTATGCAAATGGGTCCGTCCCTCAAATGTGTCCTCAAGGTGTGTGTCAGGCAGTCGGCCGGGGGGGGGGGGGGGGGGGGGGGGGGGGGGACAGGGGACAAAGAAAGCAGAGCGTGCACATGTCCCTCTCACTTCCCCGGAACGCCTGAGAAGGCTTTCCAGAAGCGAGGGAACATCGAAACTGACAGCTTCTGACAGCCAAGGAATGCTGCGACACCCGGGGAAGGACGCTCACTCAAGGTCGGTTTGGGGAACGCCGGCTCCGCTGCAGGGCACCGTGGAAGCTGCTCCGAGTTCAGAGTCTAGGAGCGGAAGACGGAAGACAGGGACATCATGGAGCTCCCCCGGCGGGGAAAACACGGAGTGCAGGGGAAAGCAGAAGTCTTGGGACAGCAAGGAACTCTACGGGAATGTAGGGGAACCAGGGGGAGGGCTGTATTCCTGTCCAGAGCTTTTAGATAACGACATTTTCAGCGCTGATGTTGGATCAAATATCACAGTGAGTATGGCATGGCTGGATATAACAGTGGTTGTGTGTGGGTGTGTGTACTGTATGTAGAGATTTTTTGTTCATGACAATTTTCCTGCTAGGGAGCGTTGTTTGTTTGCTGTATGCTCGTTCAGATAGGATGATGGGCGAACTGCTGGTACCGGACGTGTGTGTGTGTGTGTGTGTGTGTGTGTGTGTGTGTGTGTGTGTTTGTTACTGTATGTGTGTGTGTGTGTGTGTGTGTGTGTGTGTGTGTATGTTTGTGTTTCTCAAGACAAACACTACAAGGTAATGTTTGTCTCCATCTTAATTCCGCAGATGGAGGACGGACTCTCCCCGCTGGGAAATCTCAATCCCACAATGCACTGGGCCGGGGCCAAACGAGGAAACAAGCGGGTGGGAGCCAACCAGGGCTCTGGATACCGAGTCCGCGCGACAGCAGGAGCCTCTGACTCGGTCCCTTCTCCCCGCCACACAGCTTAGCCGTGGGTCTCAGGTTGAGCCAGCCCGGGAGACCGGAATGGTTCGTACGACACACACGCCATTACAGGCAGAGAGGGGGACGGACAAACCCGACGCACCGACCACGACCAGCCAAAACAAGAGAGGGACGAGGCCGAAGAAACTAAGCGCCGCGTTGTCGCCCTCTTTTCTCCGTGAAGTGGACGGTAACGTGACGAGAAGGAGCACACACACACACACACAGTATCTCCTCTCATATTCACAGGCTGAGTCCGTAATAAGATAATTGAAGGGGCTCGTATTCACATTATCTTTTAGACGACATCGATTCGGTTCCAGCCTCCGGTGATTCGAGCGTCGCGTTCCAAGGGAAACACTTTTTTTTCTTTTTTTTTTTACACAAGGTCCTGTTTGTCCGTCAAGGTGCTTTAGCCACTGGAAAATTCCGGTCAGCCGACAAACACACACTGTGACGAGAGACAGTGTGTGAGTGTGTGTGTTTGGGTGCTTGTGTGTGTCTGTTTGTGTGTGGTCACAGTGGACGATAATAATCTATCAGTCCATTTGTGGGAAAAGGATAAGGGAGGTCAAAGGGGACTGTTCTTTGCTCCTTATCAGTCAATGTCAGTCGAGCGGACTGGGGGACGAGAGTCAGAGAAGAAACGAGAGGCGGGGCGGGGTGGGGGGGGGGGGGGGTAAAGGATGATGGATGATGGAGCTCGGGCCTGTGGGTGCCGGTTCAGGTTCTTCCCTGGTTGGGTTCTGGGTCCACCAGATTCCGGGTCTCTGTTCTGGGAACGGCGCTTAGCCTGGCACCAGACCCACCAGCCTCCCGCTGGCCTCCCACAACTCCCGCTGGAGCCGGAGGTCGTAGGCCCCTGGCGAGGTCATCTCCCTGCGCCCGTTGGCCCAGTAGCCCCCTCCCTCGGCCTCCAGCGTGGGGGAGAGAGCGGCGTACAGCACGGTGGCAGCACCCTCCGCCGGAGTCTGGGGAGAGGAGGGGGACACAAACCCAAAAACACAGCGTTACCGTGGACGACAAGGCAGTGGCATGATACACAGGGGGAAACACACCTGAAAACATGGATGAAACATACCTGATCTAAAACCCGACAACGTTGGCTTTTTTTTTTTTGTGAGCAACTGAGAAATCGAGTTCCGACACAAGCAGGAAAACAAATGAATATTATTATATTTTATCAGGCTGATTCATCCGCGAATCCAGCCGCGGTACAGTGGGAACTATAAATAACTTACTTTTGCGCAAAAGTAAATAACCAAAGCCCCTCAAAACCCAACAAACAAACAAAAACAACGCATCTCAGTTAACGAGACTGCAAGGAACCTACCCCTCGTTTGTCATACACCACAGAAAAGCAGCCGCGGGTGTGTGGCTCTTGTGTGTGTGTGTGTGTGTGTGTGTGTGTGCGTGACTGTTTCTCTGTGTGTGTGTGTGTGTGTCTGTTGAGCGTGCCGGCGGAGCGGTGGTGTCAGAGAGTGTTAGCGTCAGTAGATGAGGCTGTGAGTCCACAGGCCTGTGTGTGTGAGCGTGTGTGAGTGTGTGTGTGAGCGTGTGTGTGTGTGTCCTGATCACGGCGTCGTCTACAGGACCTACGGCAGCAGCAGCAGGGAGGGGTGTAGACGGACACTGAGACCAGGAAGCTGACACAGAAGACCCCAACGCCTGCCTTCAGCAGATACATACCACCACCCTCATCACCGTGGCATACACGTCAGCCTAGCGCTGTGTTAGTGTGTGTGTGTGTGTGTGTGTGTGCGTGCGTGCGTGCGTGCGTGCGTGTGCATTTGTGGCTTTGCATCTGTGTGACTGTTTTTGTCAGACTTTTGTCTGTCACATCCGTCTGACTGTGTGTATGCGACTGTGTCTGTGTGTCTGTTGTTCCTTGAATGTGGGCCTTTGTTTTGCATACTTGCGACTGTATATAAATGTGTTTGGTGTGTGTCAAGTGTTAAATAAAGGTTTCTAAAAAACAGAACTTGTGTGGTGTCTTCACTTTAGCTTTCGGTGCCGTGGCAATGGCTGGAGCAGGTGCTGTACACCAGGAGCCCAGAGGGACGTGTGTGTGTGTGTGTGTGTGTGTGTCTCCATCACTGTCCGTATGGCAGGATGACACCCCGCACGTCACTCGCCACCCAGCCCCGAAGCACTCCCTCCACGTGTGTGTGTGTGTGTGTGTGTCTCACGCCGTTCTGCCTGTACGAAGGTGCCCAATATGTGTGACTGTGACTGATTCTTGGTAATCCCACATGTGAGTGAGTGTGTGTGTGTGTGTGTGTGTGTGTGTGTGTGTATGTGTGTGTGTCTGTGTGTCTGTGAGTGTGTGTGTGTGGTATGTGTGAGGACTGTGGCCTGTCTGGCCAGTGTGTGTGTGTGTGTGTGTGTGTGTGTGTGTGTGTGTGTGTGTGTGGCTGTGTGGTCTAATGAGTGTGTGTGCTGCCATCACGGCAGACCACCACAGGCCCCCACCACAACCCCCCACAGCCCCACCACCACAGCCCCCCCACCACAGCCCCACCACCACAGCCGCACCACAGCCCCCCCACCACAGTCCCCCCACCACAGCCCCACCACCACAGCCCCACCACAGTCCCCCCACCACAGCCCCACCACCACAGCCCCACCCAGCCCCACCAGCAGAGCCCCCCCACCACAGTCCCCCCACCACAGCCCCACCACCACAGCCCCACCACAGTCCCCCCACCACAGCCCCACCACCACAGCCCCACCACCACAGCCCCCCCACCACAGTCCCCCCACCACCACAGCCCCCCCACCACAGCCCCCACCACAGTCCCCCCACCACAGCCCCCCACCACAGCCCCCCCCCACAGTCCCCCCACCACAGCCCCCCACCACAGCCCCACCACCACAGTCCCCCCACCACAGCCTCACCACAGCCCCACCACAGCCCCACCAAAGCCCCACCACAGCCCCACCACAGCCCCCCCACCACAGCCCCCCCACCACAGCCCCCCCACCACAGTCCCCCCACCACAGCCCCACCACAGTCCCACCACAGCCCCACCACAGTCCCACCACCCCCACCACAGCCCCCCCCACCACAGCCCCACCACCACAGCCCCCCCACAGCCCCCCCCCCCCCACCACAGCACCCCCACCACAGCAGCAGCAGCAGGGCCGGTGTGGGTGATGAATGGCTGTCGTTGCGTTCTGTTGCGTTCTGTTGCGTTCTGTGCCGCTTGCCCGAGGCACTGCTCTTGTCTCCGTGGAGGCAGGCTCAAATGGTACGGCCCAGGCTGGGACTCAGAGACCTTTATTAATAGGTTTAACAGGAGTCGACCTGCGTGTGTGTGTGTG
>JAPMUY010010024.1:25000-91207 GCA_026901105.3 Galaxias olidus
TACAAAATCTACACCTAGTAGCCGTGCCCTTCAAACAGGGTTGGGCTTTTCTCTCTCTCGTTCTCTGATACTAACACACACACACACACACACACACACACACACACACACACACACACACACACACACACACACACACACACACACACACACACACACACACACACACACACACACACACACAATCTCCTCTAATTTTACACATGGATTCAATAGTTTCACACCCTTAATCTAGAGCCATGGTTAGGGGCGTCCTGTGCTGAACTCAAGCCTAGCGTGACTAAACTCCCCGGACAAACAAGAAGCTTTGTGGCAATGCCTCAGGCAACAATGCCGTGCAGTTTGTGTGTGCCATGTCTATCGTTGTTTGTGGAAGTGTGTTCTTTATTTATTTTGTTTATTTCTACAAATAAAAAAAAGCCTTAGGCTTCATTGACTAAGAACACCTCCAGCACAAATGAAGTCATTAGCATATTATTCTACATCTATCAATGTGATTGGCCCACAGGCCTTTTCCCCGGGAGCCATTCCCCATCACTACTGCTGCAGTGGTCGCGACTCCAAAATGTGTCAGCTGCATGGCAAGCGCTTCCTTATAAATACACATGCATACAAACTCTTGCTTACTGAATCGCAGTCGTTCACTCTGTACATTTCTTACAGAAATACCCACGCACACACAGATACACTCTCACACTTGCACAAGAACCTGCTAAAGTAAGCCAGCTCTGCCTTTGCTTGTTATTGATGCAATTTTTAACAAGCTAATCTGATTTAATCTGTCAGACGGCATTGATATTCACAAGGTGTCTTCTCTGTTTCACACACACACACACACACACACACACACACGTCACCGTAAGTCTCCATTCACATTCTTTCTCTATTTTTCTTTGTAGCTCACACTGAAACACCTGCTCTCTGTACATAGGCAACAAGGCATGTACAAGCACTCACGCATGCACACAAACACACATACACACACACATACACACACGCATAGCAGGCGAGGAGCCAAAGGATGTTTGGAGAGAGATTTTGGAAGCTCCTGCCACACATACTAATGAGACTCCATTACATTCTCATTCGAATGCACACTCACACCCACACAAACACACCCACACACACACACACACACACACACCCACACACACTCACACACACACACACACACACACACACACTCACCGAAGACGTCACGGCATTCTCATTTCGTCCACAGAGCCAATTGCGGTTGATACAGCCGTGTCCCTTGCGCTTCAATGCCGGCCAATTACAAAAGAGTAATCAATTGTGCCGCCCTCGCCGCCAGGAAACCCATTTCAATGACACCCTCAGTGGCACGTGGCTGTCGCCCGCGCCCCACACCCGCCGCAAAGGCCCTGTCGCCCGCATCGGACAGCCCCTACCGGAAAGATCAACTCTGGGCATCAGCGGCTGCCTCTGAAGGTGGAGGCAGGCTGGTGTTTAACAAGGCACCGTCAGTGCAACGTCAGTGGAGGACTTGCATTTCCGATATTACAGGCCTGCAATTCCGTATCGCCTTCGGAAAGGACCACAGGGTCGCTCGCACAGTACCTGCATGTCAACGCGGGGAGTCATTTGTTTTTCCTTTCAGACCTCCGTCTACTGATCTGTGCCTTTTTGTATTGTTTGGTCCTCCCACCCCCTTTTGTTCCTCTCTCTCTCCTTTTATTCTATACAAGTGGTTCCTATCCTCCTTCCCTCCGTCCTTCCCATATGCATTCTTCTCTTTCCTTCTTTGACCTCTTTGTCCGCCTCGCCCATTGTCTTCTCTTCTTTTTTCTCTCCTCTCCTCGAGTTTGTGTGTGTCTGTTTATGAATGTGAGTAGTATGTGTGTTATGTATATGTTAGTGCATGTCAACGCACCATACAAATTATGTTTAATTTAAAGTAAATCACAGGCAATAAAGTTGCCAACAGGTTACTGCCAAATTTGTCAAACTGAATTGCCAGTACTTTACTGCAATTAACTCACAGCTAATACTTGACAACTTTATGGCCAGTAAATCCATGTATTTGCATCTTCTGTGAATTTATAATTAGTAGTAAGCTGCCTCATAGACCATACATAACTGTTCATGACTACGCTGTGGATTTACAACTGAAGTTGACGTTGCTATTGCTGGTAAATTACTGCTATGTCCTGTACTGTGATTACACAGAAAGTTATTGACCGATTTTTATGCAATAACCAAGTCCTTTAACTTCTCCCAAATCCTGGTAATATTATACAAACAAAATAAGGTTCTAATGTACTGGTGTTACACCATTGATTTAGTGGAGCTGGCTCTCTTTATTGATAGACTAGAGTGGCACGATGAGTGGAACACACACACACACACACACACACACACACACACACACACACACACACACCATCAGGTTCTCGGTACAGACTTCCAAAGCAACGGTGTAATAGATTTAAAAACTCCTTTATTCCTAGCGCAATTGTGTTGCAGAATAGGAGGGATAAGTGGATGTTATATATTCCGTTTGGACAATGTTACGCTCTTTTTTTTTTTTAATCTTTTTACCTGTGTTTTGTTTTGTAGAAATGTGTTTTTGTATTGTTGTTGTATGCTGTGGATGGAATGAACAAAAGTGACTGCTTGCAAATTGATTTTCTTCTTGAGAGATGACAACAAAAAAGACTAGGACTAAAAAGCACTATGCTTCAAAATTCTGGAGGTTTGTCATTCAAGGGGAAACAGCGGCAAACAATAAACCAGCATGTCTCCGCCTGGGATTATAAATAATATATCAGCACAGACTGATTATGTCAAAACAACAATGGGACATTTACAAAACTTTGGCATTATGTACAGTATATATTTTTTTAAGTTAACTGCAGCACCAATGTTCGATGGTGGGGTGAAAACATTTATAAATGTAACTTACAGTACATGGCATTTGCCTGGTAACTTCAGTATCAACAACTTAAAATAGAACATAAAGAAAACAGAATCTTAATATAAATTTGATAAAACAAAAGCATAAGCATTCATTTGTTAATTTTACTAGTACATTGCATAGCCATGAGGCGATGCCTTGCCAGAGCTAGTTCAGGAGGGCAACTCGGACAACAGCAACTATCCACATGACGTCACACCAATCAACCACTCGCACACATATATATATATATATAGTTAAATGTGGTCTTCATAAACTGCAGGTCGCTCACCACATTGGCTCCTACAATGCTCCTACGCTCACTGCGGCACCACACGCTATCGATGCCTCTGCTCTTGCTGCTACGCACCCAAACCTAACCCTGGTTTACTTCAGTCAACACTCGAGTGCATCGCATTACATATAAAGTTGTGCCGAAGTAAAACACATCCACTCACAAGCATACTTGGGTTAGGGTTAGGGCATCTCACAATAAAATACTACTGAATGGTAAACAAGTCTACAGCAAAATAGTAAAACAGTAATTTACTGTTAATATTGTTGTATTTATTTTACAGTGTGTGTTTATGTATGTCTGTGTGTGTGTGTGTGTGTGTGTGTGTGTGTGTGTGTGTGTGTGTTTGTTTATGTACTGCATGTCTATCTCTCTAGGTGTGCATTTATCTATCTGAGTGTGTGTGTGTGTGTTATGGTAAATACTGTAAATCCAAGCCTTAGGGATATGCTCCTGCTGCTTTGCCTTTGGTTTTACCAGCAACCAAAACGACTCTCACTTGGGAAGAACAAAACAAAGAGCAAATGCAGCACAACAGCTTGTGCCTGTGTGTGTGTGTGTGTGTGTGTGTGTGTGTGTGTGTGTGTGTGTGTGTGTGTGTGTGTGTGTGTGTGTGTGTGTGTGTGTGTGTGTGTTGTTTACCTTTGGCCTCTGTGTGTTCTTGACAGATCCTCCTGACTGCTGTCAGACCCTCTCGCTCATCCTTCCCACCTGATAGAAAAAGAGAGAAATTCAGAAAGAGAGAACGAGAGAGCAAGAATGAGCGACGCTAAATATAAACTCTGAATATTAACAGGAACCTTCAATGAAAGAAGAGGTGGGCGATAAGGGGGAAAAGAGGTAGAAAGAAAGAGGAAAAGAAAGAGAGAGATAGGGGAAAAGAGAAACCCGCAGAGCCATGAAGAACGTCAAGAGAGAGAGAGGTAGAGAGAGGCAAAGAGAGAGAAGGGGAGCGCAAAGAAGACAGAGGGAGACGGTCAGAAAGAAGACGAGGGTGCAAAGAATGAGGGAGGAAACAGCGTGAGCAGATAGACTCATCCTCCCCAGTGCTCTCAGTAAACATGCTGTTCAATGTGCAGATGCAGAGGTAGACACAGACAGAGAGAACGTGAGAGAGAGAGAGAGAGAGAGAGAGAGAGAGAGAGAGAGAGAGAGAGAGAGAGAGAGAGAGAGAGAGAGAGAGAGAGAGAGAGAGAGAGAGAGAGAGAGAGAGACAGAAATACACACACGCACACACACAGACTGGCCGGCATCAAAACCTCAGACACACACATCTGCACGCGGAGAGAGATGCAAGACGGCACAGACATCACACACACAGTTACACACACACACACACACACCCACACCCACACCCACACACACACACACACACACACACACACACACAGAGGCTGGCCAAACACTCGCGCACATACACACAGTAATCTTGGATTATCACGCAGGCCTTTTCAAGGGCACAGCCACGCTTAGCCCAGTGAAGTGCTGCAGTAGGGGTGCAGACAGAGCTGAGAGAGGGCCTGCACTCCCTGTTAAGTGGGAGGGTAGCGTGGCGGTGGCCAGGTGGCCCTGAGGGGTGGGTGGTGGAGGGTGTCGACACACAAATCTACACACAAGCACATACTCAACACAGGTACAAACACGCATACACGGTTACACACAAACACATATCTTCAGACCCACGTTAATCAACCGTTTTCCGCTGCCACAGGTTTGGCACACACTCACTCACTGACCCTCTCTCTCACACACACTCACTCACTGACCCTCTCTCTCACACACACTCACTCACTGACCCTCTCTCTCACACACACTCGCACACACAGACACACAGAGACACCCAAACTAACAACCACAACTACAGCACACAAAGGCTTTAGAACACATTTCCACACGCCGCCTCCGCAGCAAAGCTTTCTGTCAGAATAGCTGATGATTAAAACCATGCCCTAAGGAAACAGTTTGCCTCCTAAATATTTCGGGGCTACGGGTGGTAGCCTAATTACTTCATTAAAATAATGACTAGATTCTGTTGAACAAGGGAACAAGTCAAGCTTGGCTGGATTAGGAGCTCTTTAGACAAGGCTCATACCTCAACCACCTTCTGACTGTGGGAGCCGAGAAATTACTATATATATATATATATATATATATATATATATATATATATATATATATATTATACAGGTGTTGGAAACAATATATAATGAATATATTTAGCAGGTGGTTAAGATTATATGATAGCAGTTTATCCAAGGCAATGCAGTGTTTGTTTGTGTTTGTGCACACAGGTGTGTGTGTGTGTGTGTGTGTGTGTGTGTGTGTGTGTGTGTGTGTGTGTGTGTGTGTGTGTGTGTGTGTCTCAGAGCTGGTCTCCGAGGATTCTCTGACATGGCATTGTGTCTCAGATCCAACCAAAATAGAAAACAAACAAGCCTTTTTTAATAAATACACTGCTGCTCATTAATTTGAACAGTGAGTCACCATCTACACAAGATTTGTTTAACCTTCAACAGCAAGCACCATTTATTTTCATGGGAAGAGTGACCAGGCTACATCTTTGGCATATGGATGTGGGTTGCTTCAAGCCCACATAGTGTACAGTATGTTGCTACCCTACTGTGTGCTTGCATGGTGTTATGGCTGATACTGTACCTATGATAACATGTGCCCCCAGGCCGGCCATGTGTCTAGCGATCTCATAGCCAATTCCACGGGCTCCTCCTGTCACTATGGCAACTCTGCCATCTTGTCTGGGCATCACTGGTGGAGAGTTAGAGCAACAAACACATTTATCATATTCCCCTTTGTCGAAAAATGACGGAGTTACATCAGCAGCCCCAGATTGCGTATTGTGACACGGCTTTCGGCAATCACCCGAAAACCATTGGAATGAATAATGTGTCACGTTGTGAAGACGCCTTCAGGACCTAAGAGGCAGAATTGTGTTCCACTAGAGCTTACGAATGTCAGTAAAGTGATCTTTACTATAATAGATTCTTCCATCAATAAGAATGGTGTTACAGCCTCAATACATCTACTCTTATTCCTTTAACATTGCTCAACGTGCTTTGGTGGCAATGAAAGGCTAAGGTAACAGACTCCAGTGCTGTTGTAAAGAAAAGGTCATTCTGAACTTTCCCTTTAATAATGAAAAAAAATCTACTGTTAATAGATTATTGGACAGTTCTGCGTTGCAAAAAAAAGTTGTTGTACAAACAATAACAGTCGCGTCTTATATAACCAAAGATAAAGCAAAGGTACGTGGCTTTACTGAAAAAATAAATAAATATTTCAGTAGACCCAGATTCTGTTCAATTCAAAAGAGCGTATATGTCTATCAGTATTTGTACATATAATTTGGGGTCCGCATGATATGACAATTGGCATTGGCTTAATTTCATCTTTACATTTAACTTTCCCTATAAGCCTCCTTTAGGAGACGAATGATTACGCTCAGTGCATGTATTTTGCGCAGTTTTGACCTGCCTGAAGACTCGCCATCGAAATGACAGTGGAGTGGACCCGGGAGAAAGGTTCACATTTAGGCATGGCAAAGGTTTGTTCCACAATATAATTTATGGACATCATTTCTAAAAAATAAGTTCCTCAATATCAAATAAAGTTATGTCAGAGCAGCAGTGTTTACAAAACGTGCTTATGCAGTGGTGTTTCTATCTATCGTTTCATCTCATGCGCAGCGTATTGCTCATCCCAAACAGCGGCTAACTGAACCGACCTGGTAACTTGAAAGGACTGCTGAACAGCTGGCATAGCAGAACCCTCAAACCGACCAAATAGATCCTCACAATTGGTACAATATACGACAGTATTGTCATAGCTAGCAGGTGAAGTTCATTGACCAACGTTACTGGGTCTTGTGTGTTAGAGTGCGCAGTGGAGGTGGGCTTAGTCCCGTTACTTCCGCATCTCCGTTTTCTGGACGAATTCCAATATGTGACAGACCTTATACCGTTCCGTCCTTGCCTATGTTTGCCTGAAGTGATGTAAATGATATTTGCTATTAAGATCACAGATTCAGATCGTCACTGCTTTGCTTTTAAAGTGTGTCAATTCTAAGTGAATGGCGGTGCGTTTCTATAATAATAATAATTATAATAATAATAATAATAATAATCTTTATTTGTATAGCGCATTTCATACAACAAGTGCAGCTCAATGTGCTTCACATAACAGAGAATACAAAAAAAATCTAAATTTAAACAAATAAAAAATATGATTGAAAATAGTAGAACTATGATTGTAAAACAGCATAAAATTACAAAGTATTTAGAAAACAATAATTATTAAAATAATTAAAAAAAAAAATGAAATAAAATTTAGTTTAATAGAATACAGCTTAATTGTCACACATCTACCTTTAACTTTTAGCATATTTATACTTAATGTTTAATTAAAAGCCTTATTGAAAAGGTGCGTTTTAAGATCCCTTTTAAAAGCAATGACTGATTCAGCCTCACGAATATGGCTTGGAATGGAATTCCACAGTTTTGGGGCCAAATAGCTGAAAGATGCTTCTCCGCTCCTCTTATAGTTCACCTTGGGTATTACCTACAAAGAAGCATTGGAGGATCTAAGGGCCCTGCCAGGTACATAATCAATGAGGCAGTCTCTAATATAGGTTGGTGCCAACCGCTTTATTGCTTTAAAGACCATTAAAATTACCTTAAAATCTATTCTATAGGATACAGGTAGCCAGTGGAGGCCATAGAGAACAGGGGAGATGTGCTCTCTCTTTTTAGTCCCAGTAAGAACTCTAGCTGCCGCATTCTGAACCATTTGAAGTTTTTGAATTGATTTGCTTGGTAAACCTGAGAACAAAGCATTGCAGTAGTCTAAACGACTTCAGATGAAAGCATGCACTAATTTTTCTGCATTTTTTAATGATAGAAATGGGCGCCCTCTAGATATATTTCTTAGATGAAAAAAGGAGATCTTTCTAATAAGATTTATATGGGATTCAAAGCAAAGCTTTGAACTTTAAAAAAAAAAAAAGGTTATTGCGTAGCCTACGCATAGTTTGCAATCATTGATCACATAGGCTACACTAGGCTATAATTTATTAAATCAGGAGATTTTTTTTGTAAAATATAAATCTGAGAATATTTGAAAAAAAATTATAATTACAGTATTCAAATAGCCTAATTTGTCATACGTTTTCTAATACTGTATACATTACATTTTCAGTAAAAAGCACAACATAGATTAGGCTGTGCAGCACACTAAAACACATGGACACAGAGACACACAGACAACTTCAAGAAGACTCCGTCCACTCTGACACAAATTATGCTAATTGCACTGACTTTGAGCTTGGCCGAGTCACCAGAACGGTTTAGCCCCTTGCCCAGGGACGGGCTTGCCTTCTACAAACTGATACACACACAGGCACTCTGAACTTGTAGCCAATGTGCAGCGGCCGTATTGCAAGTGGTAGGGGTAGACTAATAGACTGATGTGGCCACGGCTCCATGGCTGTGTCTGCTTGATGTGGCGTATGATAGGCTACAAGGTTTATGAATGGGCCCACCTTGGCACGCACAGCTGACTGGCTGGCTCATTATCCACTGTTGGAGCCGGAAGAATCAAGACAGAGGATGTAGCGGAGTGGATAATAGTGATGCCACGATTTGCTGCGGGGACTTAGTCTGCTACACTCTCTCACACTGTGAAAATAACTCAATTGTTGAGGAATTACTCGTATCGTTACAAAAGTAAGACGCCAGACGAAGTAATGATTTATGGGACTGTGTTTTCCAAGGTTTCCCGTGCACCTCTTGACTACAAACCGCTGACACCCCGGTTCTGCCCATACACACATCCATGCCCCCCCTCCCCCTCCAAAAAAAGGGTTCAGGGAACTTTTTTTTATATTCACCACAGAAGACCGTTTATGTGGAAGATCTAACGTAGTGACAGCCCCTGGCTAAGCACAAATGTTTCAGGCTAGGGACTCGCAGACAGGGTTACTTTCAAACGTGGCTTTCCTCAGAGGTTCTAATGGTTTTCCTTTGTTCTCTCTTTCTATTTCATCTTCTTGCTCCCTCTCTTGTTTGTTTCAACTCCTATTGTTTCTTTCTTACTGAACTGTAGAAAACAGCCACGTCCTTTGGAACCGCAACAAACCACGAAAATTCAGTGTTTACCCCACCGGTCATTCCAGACACTCTACCAGCCCACCACCCCCACCTACACAGACACACGTACTCTGCTTTCTCCGTGCCAGTCACATTGGAGGCTGTAGGCCTGTGAGAGAAGCTAAAGCCTTCAAATATCTGGGAAGTATGTATCAAAGGATATCCAGGAAACATCTACAGGAATCTGGGAAAACTGTCCTCTTCCGAGACGGCTTCCTTTGCCGCACTACCGTTACTTCTTTGCAGTGGGACCACAACACAAGCAAGCTAAAGACAGAAGATGGAAAGTATGCAGAACACAAACAATGGCATACCTTATTGCCATATTTAACATTCAACAAAATGTTGGAATTTGTTACGATTACAATATAGACGCCCTTGACTGTCTTTCCCTCCCCATGGCCCGCTCTTTTATCGGCCCTTCTGTATCTTTCTTTCTCGTCCTCTCTCTCTCTCTATCTCTCCCTCTCTCTCTACCATACCCCAATCCCCTTACCTGCCCTTCTATATCTTTCTTTCTCTAATGCACTCTACACTCACTCGTCTTTCTTTCTCCTCTCTCTCTCTCTGAACCCCCTCCCCCTTATCTGTCTGTCTGGATCTGTGTCTTTCGCTATGCCTTCCTCCCTCACCATGCACACTCCCGCTCTCTCTCTCTCTCTCTCTCTCTCTCTCTCTCTCTCTCTCTCTCTCTCTCTCTCTCTAGATAGTGGTTTCCGATGTTATCTCACAGATTAGGGCCGTGTCCTTCCTCTAAAGGTCAACGTTGGGACAACAGTGACCAGATGTGTGGCCCCCTCACTGCCCACTCCAGAGGGCGCTAGGGGGTGGTGTTAACCCGGTGGTCCTAACCTGGTTTTAGGACAGGCTCCGAGGCATAGGGCTGCGTCGGTGTGCTTGGGCATTTTACTTCAGGTAATAATATGATATTAAGAGATAATATGGGTGTGGGTGTGTGCGGGCGCAGGTTATTTCGGCATGTCCAAAGTGGCGGAGGTTCGGGAGGGTCAGTGAGACAGCCCGCCTCGGCTATTGTTTAGAGGAAATCGCATGTCACGCATGGCTGTAGGATTATTTAGAGCGATGAATCATTAAAGAGACAATTTTGCTCTCACAAACGCACAGGGACACATACGGTATTACTCACTCCCTGTCCCATGCTTTAGTTTGTCTCCCTCTCTCGCTCTCTCTCACCTTCTTCTCTCCCACCCACACATGGTTCTGTGCTGTGTAAGTATAAAGGGAGCTTGCCTGGCACGCCATGCGGTTGTGGTTCCTCTGGGTGACACAGACAGGATCCCGTGTCTGAATGCAGCACTCCGGCATCGGTGAGATGTCCAACGTGACGCGGGACACGGGATGAAGGCAGGCAGGACCGCGGGGCGTTCGAACGCTCTCTGAACCGCATGCCGGCGGTGTCTAAACCCCAGAGCAGACCCGAACACTGACTCAAACCGAAAGGGCTGTCCTACGCGACAGCGACCGACTGCCGAGTCTGCTCTGCACGGACGTCGACGTCCAGTCGGGACAGGAACGCGGGGACAGTGCAACGATGGGCAGCTCGGTCATGTTTCCCTCAGCTTATGTCGGTCAGTGGGTTGCTCTCCTGCAGCCTCACAGGGCTGTGTCAAACTTCGTTTCGTATTTGAAATCACACGGAATAATTGGTCCAACTTCCGTGTTGTGAAACTCACACCGAGTCATTTGCCAAAACTCCTTGCATTGCTTGTTAAACAAGCGGCTCCGAAGTGCCGAGCCTGCGTTTGAGAATGGCAACCGTCTGGCTTTTGGAGAGGCTGCCGGCTGTCAGGCAACCCCAGGCCTGGATTAGAAGCAGACAGGTGTGACAGGCCGGCCTGCCTCCATCTTATAAAAGCCTACCATGTCTCACAGGGAAAGCCCTTCTATTCGGTTGTGGCTATTAGAACAGGCAGCCGTAGCTCTGGGCTTCATCCCCGTCTATGAGCCATCCAATGTTACATGGGAGGTACAGGGTTAATTTGAATTTTAATGGTGGTTGTTAACGTTTAGTTTTACTGGAATACTGGGGGTATTTCTTTGAGAAAAACCGTTGAGTCATAACTGTTTAGACCAGTGAGGGTGGCTACGCTGCATGGTTGAGAATTAATTTCCCACTGGGGGAGCTTATGGTTTTGAAGTGAATTGAGACAGTTGGTGTGGGGAGTGAGAGGAGTGTTCCAGTTACTTTTCAAACGGCGAGATGAAACCCTCTCTCTGAAGCCGTCGCGGGGGAAGCAGCCAGTCAGGGACGCACACCTCGATACAGAGGCGGAACGCTGCTGATCTCTGACTGCTAATGAGGAGGAGTGTTTGTCGGTTGGTGTTTGCGTCTGTGTTTGCGTATGAAAGAGAGTGTGAAGTGTGTGTACATGTGTACGTGTACATGTGTAAATGTTTTGTCAGATTGTGTGTGTGTGTGTGTGTGTGTGTGCGTGTGTGTGTGTGTGTGTGTGCGCGCGCTTGTGTAATATCTCACCACGCTCCTCATTACTGTCTTCAGTGAGCTGATGCTTTTCCATTAGCAGATGTAAAATACTGTGCAGGGGGAGGGGCACTCGCTCACATCAATTAAATCTATCATTAACCGCACAACAGGGTACAGCACACAACATGCAGAGAATGTGGTGTATGTGTGTGTCAATGACCATCTGAGCTCTAAGCCAAAAGAGAATGTCAGAAGCAGAATTCGAATCCCGGTTTGTCACACGGAATCCATCCATTTTTCATTAGGCCAAGAAGACATATCAGAGGAAGCAGTATGGCTCTGGAGAGACAGAGAGAGAGAGAGAGAGAGAGAGAGAGAGAGAGAGAGAGAGAGAGAGAGAGAGAGAGAGAGAAAGAGACGGAGACACAGAGGACAGTTGGTGAACACAGCCTTTGGAGGCGGTGTTCCCTCCCTCGGTAGGACACCGAGCCCCTAGGTGAGCCCTAAGTCTGCCCCTGGCTGCGTCAACCCTGTTGTGATGGAGCGCACACACTTGCCGGGTCACACTCGCTTACAGTGTTACCTATTCAGTCCCACACACAATAAAAGTCAAACACACATACAAAACACACATACAGTCGCACACACACACAAATGAGCCAGAGGTCACACACTGTAGCCACACACATGCCAATGCACACAAAGTCACACACATCTTGTAGCATACACACACACACACCTACAAGGTCACACAGTCCATTCATTGTCTGACTTAACCCGACCCCTATTCACACAATGAGCTAACATTAATCAAGCTTACACACACCTTTAGGCACTCTCAGTGATGACACTGGTGTTGGATGATACGTCTGCCTTACAGACAGTGTTTCAAACTCACCATCATCCTTCTCTGTGAGAGTGGGTGTGTCAGTGCTGGAAATACGAGTTGGGTCAAAGTTGTCCAAGTCTTGATTTTTGTGTCCGGCTGACATTGAGACCCTCTCCGCTTCCTTATGGACTCCTGCTCTAAGTCAAGCGTCAGTATGTGCCAGTCGGCACTTTGCATGGAATGTGTGCCGTATGACAATGATTAGTCTGGGAGGCTAAAAGGCTGTGCTCCAAGAGATTATCCTAGTACCACTTATTATTTATTCGATAATCCTACCTATACACAGGGGAGACTGGGGACGGTTGCAACACTTTTTGCTTTTCTCTCAGTTACTCAGAGACTAATTGACATAGTCCAACCAAACTTGTATATATTACACTTACATCTGACTTCTAATTACCCATAGAACTGAAATATGATTACATGTGACATGTAGTCCACAATATTTATTTTAATAGTAGAAGTCAGATGTTGCAACTGACCCCACATGTTGCAACATGTTAAAAAGACATTACATTTCCCAAATTAACTTTTCTCAATGAGCATAGTATTCAGAAAATATGTCCATCCATCCATCCATTAACTTTACCGCTTATCCTGTACAGGGCCACGGGGGGGGGCTGGAGCCTATCCCAGCGGACACAGGGCGAGAGGCGGGGCACCTGGACAGGTCGCCAGTCTATCACAGGGCCGACAACAACTCACACTCACATTCACATTCAGAAAATATGTATTGTTTTATAATAAAAGTACAGTATTGATGATTTATTTAGTAATATTTATCAAATAACAGTTACTGAGTTTTGTTTCTTTACGCGTAGAACATAAGCTTACCTTGAGTCAATATGCAGATGTTACAGATGCAATTTAATGACTTGTGTATGTTGAAAAAATAAATACATATTTGTATTTGGGTGAACTGTACTTTAATGCAGCAGCAGATGATGAATGTGTCTTAAGTCTTGCTGGTCGGGGTAGGGTCTAACCGAGCATGTGCGGTATACATGTCATCACTCTAGCATGTTTCTGATTGGAAGAATAAGAATTGTTGCAGCCGTCCCCTGTTGCAACCGTCCCCAGTTTACCCTACAGTATGTATACTCTACACCTTACTCTGGACTTTATTTGCACTGGTTAGATGCCAAACTGCATTTCATTGCCTAAGTACTTGTACTCTGTGCAACAACAATAGAGTTGAATCTAATTTAATCTGAAAGAGAGTGGGGCCAGACTAAGTATCTCTTTAATAATAGACAGATGCTCACTCAACCTCGACAGCCAGACAATGCGGGTCTTTCCCGGGTCATTAACACGGGTCCGACCCGCGTTGGACCCATTCACATCACAATTTGGTCCCGGGAAAGACCCGCATCTGTTCATACACACAACCCGGGCTGGCGAGTTACTTTCTTGTACGTCACAGCTTGTCGCGTTTCTACATCATTGAAAGTGGACGTTTATACCATTGCTATTGTTTTTGCTTGATGGAGTGGAGATCACATAAACACAGATGTAGCATATACCCACTTACTTGTAATTTCACCCACATCCTTTGTTCTGGATGATGGAAGTTGAAAATGCTTTTGGACGATGGCGTTTATCTTAGCTAGCCATTTGCTTGACATTGTTGCTTCTTGTTGCATTTTACACAACGTGTGTTAGCTGCGCCGTTCCTAAACCAATTAGGTTTCTTGATCATTACCCGGGTCGAGTAGCCCTTTCACACCAAAGGCGAGCCGTATCCGACCCGGGAATAACCCAGATGGAAAACGGCGGGATAATCTGGGTTGCTGGTCCGGTGTGAAAGGAGTATTAGCCTAAACTCCTTAACCATCCTGAGACCCATCCCACTGACCATAACCTGCTAGAGGTGGGGAAGGCCCAGGTAGACAGGCACAGGGGAAGAGGGAGGCGGGGGGAGGGGAGCGGATGTGAAGGATGAAGGGCTTCGGACACGGCAGACAGATGTCAGCTCCAGCCCAGCCTCAAACAGCCTCCCTGACAAGAACAGCCCGGGGCAGCCCTATCAGAGATAGACTTTACATAACGGCTGAGTCACTCACGATCTACTTCTACTGCTTTGAGGTGTGTGTGTGTGTGTGTGTGTGTGTGTGTGTGTGTGTAAGTGTGTGTGAGTGTGTGTGTGTTTGTGTGTGTGTGTGTGTCTGCGCATGTGTGTACACGTGTGTGAGAGTTTGTGTTTGTTTGTGTGTGCCTGTGTGTGTGTGTGTGTGTGTGTGTGTGTGTGTGTGTGTGTGTGTGTGTGTGTGTGTGTGTGTGTGTGTGTGTGTGTGTGTGTGTGTGTGTGTGTGGCAGAAAGCTGATGATGAAGATGACATACTTCTGACAGTGGCTGTTTGTGGTAAACAACAATGGTCACACACACACAGGAACATACATCTGTCTCTCTCTCTTCGGCAAATAATAGACTGCAACACACTCTATGGCTTGCTGTCTCTCTCACACACGCACACAGACACACACGGACACAAACAGACACACACGGACACACCTGTCTCTCACGCCGGATCCCACTGAGCCTTCTGTGCTCTACTTTATCGTTTGGGCTGCCTTTGTAGAGCACATCTCCGTGTTTAACCCCCTCCCACGCAGCAGGCACTCTACACACACACACACACACACAAACACACACACACACACAGATTTAGACAGAATGAACCAACTCAAATAGCCGGCGTGGCACACAAGTCTCCCAGGTCGGCTTGGAGGTATAACATTTTTTAAATACATGTCATTACATTCACTGATTGGACTCTAAATGAAATAGGCGACGGGGGCACGTTGGAGGTACATGAAGGTTTAGCTGAGGGTTATTACAACTACTCCAGCTCGGTAAACAACGGCCCTGCCAGAATCTACCCTCGCCATCTGTCTAAGGAATCTGCTGTGGGTAAAGGGTGCATAGGAGAGATGGTTTAGCCAAGGCGGCGGAGGTTAGGGGGACTGCACTGTCTGTGTGGGGAGAAGCCGTCCTCTGGAGCACGTCTCTCTCAGTGTTTAACCCCTGACCCGCAGCGGGCACTGTACAACACACACACACACACACACACACACACACACTCACACACTCACTGGCATCTCAATGGCCGTTTTGCAATGTGGATTATAAGGGGCCAGCTCCCATTGCTTTTATGGAACGAATTCAGTCTCTGTGCCGGTCAGTCTCATACCGTCCTCACTCCGTGTCTGTGTCTCTCTCTCTCTCTCTCTCTCTCTCTCTCTCTCTCTCTCTCTCTCTGTCCCCCCCATCTCTCTTTCCTATTGTCTCGTCTCCCCTTTCTTTGTAATGCCCACAATTTACGATAGCATGACACATACATGCTAAGACGAGAGGCCTAGGTCTAAGATGCAAAGTCTGTATACATAATAAAATCCACTTCATCAAATGAACTGATAAACAACTACTGTGCAGTGCAACAGTAGCCTAGTAGGTGGCTTAAATGACCACATGAGTTGTAGCCAGCATCTTGTTTTAATTCACGGGGATGGTGCATTGAAATGCCCCTCTTTCCTCATCAACTTGATTGGCTGCTACATCACTGTTGTGGTTAGCTACAGAACAGATTTATGTAGCTGCCACAGAAGCTTCGGCTTAGGTCAACCAGGGCTATTATCCTCCATAAAAAAGGGGCATGGATACACACTGTGTCCTTGACTTGTCCTTCACAAATCTAGTGTCAAACTGTTGGTTCATTTTAGCTACCTTTGGCCGTCGGGGTACAGAGGGCATGGGGATGTCTTCGATCCTGACGGTCTCCTGTCACCTGTCACCGCACGATTTAGCCTGGCAGTCACTCACAGTTATGGTTGCAATAAGGCCATGACAACTCCTGCAGCAACATATATTTCGTTTGCCTTAATGCACACAGAGTAGGTTGAACCTTTGAAAGAAAGTGCTCATGGTACGGGTTAAGTTGAACGTAGTCCAAAACATTTTGTTTTGTTCACATGGTGTAATCACTTGGATTTAATGAATTGCGCGCAAAGTCCGCTATGCGTAAAAGCATTAACGTATCAATTGAAACGCGAGTGTGACAACAATCCCGTCTTGACATAAGAAAAGAAAGAAAGAAAAGAGCAAATGGAAAACCGGACCTCGACCAGATAATCCTATTTGTGCTATCTTGAATGTTTACACATTGTCAGAACATCCTGATGGAAGAGATAAACTGATTATGAACTAGTGATAGTTCCACAGACAATGCTCTTTTTTGTCTTACACGATGCGCGCATTCACGACGCTTGGAAGCGCAAGTCAACTCTTTAGATCCTGCTCCATGAGGACATCCCATCACCGACGCCGCAATGTCACTGCTGTTCTCTTATTGAATTAACCTCACTAATCAGGCTAATATAGGGCCACATTCTGCCAGTCTACAACCGGTATATCGATCGCTTACTATAGGCTCCTTCCAATGCACTCTCTGTTGTATTAATGGTAGATGAGAGTTGTCAGTTAGAGGGCATTTCAGTGACTCATGAGTGTCCTAGGTGATCGGATGCCATTCAGTTGGTTAGTGGCCCGGCAAAACCTTGGACATCATGCTGCCGCTGAGCGCAATAATTATTATGGAATAGCGCGCGAGACTATGTTTTCTCCAAGCACGCACAGACACTCAAACTCAAGCTACCACAAATGAAGACATCACATAGACATAGACAAAATATACACGCGCGCATAAAAGAGGGGACACTCAAGTGATGACCCCTTTTTGGTTACCGTGAGACGTGGGTTTCTGGCCGGATCTGTTATTCCCGTTATTCCGTTATTGGTGGTCTAGTGAATGTCCATCCAAAAATATCAAATGCCGTGATCACAATCCACGTCTCTGCAAATGTACCAGAGGATCACATAGAGGATGAGAAGTATAGCAAAGATAAAAAGAGCAACTAGAATGGCCTTGGTCACCGGAGAGATGAACGACTGCATGTCAGTCAGAGAAGATCCCAGCAGAGCGGCGTCTGGCTCCGCGCTACTAGCGTCTGTCTCAGTAACACACACACGACACTTCAGTTTCTATCCTCTCGGCTCCTCTCAGCTCTTGTGGCAACTGTTGAGGATGGAGTGAGGCAATGGCTTTGTCATACAACGAGGGATACATGAATAGCACACACACTCACACACTCACGCACAAACACACAAACTAGGCAGCAGGTTGCCCAGAGGTATACAAGCCCCTGAGCGCAAACAGTGGGAATCCACTTATAAATGAATGCTATAGGATTTCCAAATTAGCCTCTTTTGCCGGTTATCTTTTCAGCAAGGTTAAACATTCCCTATCTCTTCCATTTCGTATAAGCTCCACAAAAGAGGCAGATCATCCATTTCAAGTCATCAATTAGTAGGTTGAAAACAATAAAATATAATATATTCCATGCAGCACCTGTGCCGTAAACCTGTAGGTTTAGAGACCGAATAGGAAAAGCGTAAGTTGCACGCTGTTGCTGCTCCGCGCGCTCTGCAGCTTGTGAAGGATACAGATTGATTAGTATTCCTCACGATAGAGCGCTTGGTCAAGTCCGTTAGAGGCGTCTGCTGGAGGGAACGCGTTACATGTTCACGTGGGGGGATAAGTATGAGTAGCTGTGGTATGGGTGACAATACAATGCAATACAAATACAAAGACTTCATTGTCCACAGAATCTCATACGGAGAAAAACAGACACACGCACACACACACACACACACACACACACACACACACACACACACTCGCACGGATTTAAATATGACTCCTCAATCCCACTTTTTAATTTATGGAATACGTCACTTGGCCTTCTTTTATTCTTTTTATACTATTATATTAGATTCCACCCAATTGTCAATGGAGTCCGTGGGCCATCATTATTATCGTTACTAATTATCCTCCCAAATGTAGCAAATTTAGACTCTCCATTTAGCTAAACGTATTTTTTGGGAAATATCGCGGAAATTTGCGCGCACGTTGGACATGGAGTAATAGCGCTCCAAAATGACAGTGGCCTACCTTTCTTCGGCACTACCACTAGATGGCGTCAACTACCCTAATTATTATTCCTTTGCATCGGTCAATGCAATGTTGTGGTTCTATACGGGCATATGACACACACACACAGGGCAGCCTTTTTTGCATAACCATGACAGCTAAAATGATTTAACTAATAGCTACTTACACCTACCAAAAAGGTAAGATGCAAAGCCAATTTATTAAATGAATAGTTAGACTAGCTAGCAACTGTGTGCGTGTCTATTTGCCTAGTTTTGTCAGCTATATTGCTATGCTATTTCTAGGTCTCCGTCTATCCACTGGCACAGCAGAAATAGTTAGAAAAACGTTAGTAGTAGTAGTAGCTACGCTTCCAGTCTAGAGTATGTATGTAGACAAGTTGGCCAGAATTGTAGCTCGCGTAATTGTTAGCTAGCTAGCTAATAGTTCGCTAACTAGCTAACGTTAGCTATGAAGATGAGCAAACAACAATTTCAGTTGCAGAATTACACGATCGAATAGTAGTGCATATCCCATGACATTAAACTATATAACATATTGCGTTGACTAGGTACTGATCAAAGCATCTGTGAATTTCAGCAGAGAATAGACGGAGCCTATTCTTGGAGCCAAGTTACTTGACATACTCAGGCAGGGCCTTCGCAACCAATGTTAGCTAGCTAATGTTGTTAGCAAACAGCAGACTTGACTTACTAGCCAGGTATTTAATCGGCATAAAAGACATATATATCTATCAAAGTAGCAAAAAATCCAATATAGCTGGGTAAATTAAAATAGCTAACCCACCTAGCAAGTAAACTTGCTAGCCAGTGCAGTGTGGATAACGTAACAAGGTGTTTAACCGTTAACTATGTTCTCAGTCTTTCCATTACTTGGCTAATTAGGTTAAATTATAATTACGATAATATAGCGCTATGTTTGCTCGGAAAACGGCCAAAATAGTTATATGCTTATACTATAACGGAACATTTAAAAATGAACTCTAATGACCCTTGCTTATCTCTTGCACATTTCTGTGATCGTTGTTTTTCATATGGACAACGACGGATAACCTGTTGTTTGTGTGTGTAATGTGCGCGTTTGTGTTTGCAAGGCTTTGGCTTTACACACACAGTACCAGACACTGAATCTTAAAGATGAACATCGACGACAAACTGGAAGGGATGCTGCTGAAGTGTGGTGGAGGAATGGTGGATGGAGGGAGGGTCGGACTCGGGGCAGGCGGAGGTCTAGTGGTCATGACTCTGGGTGAAAGGTCTCTCGCCAACCAGCCTCTACTAGCGGAGGATGAAGATGATGATGATGATGATGATGATGATGACCTGACAGGCGCCTCGCTGGTCACTCATGACCTGGAACCTCCGGAAGAACTTATGGTACAGGAGGAGACGGTGAAAAACGATGGAAAAGGAGAGGAAGGAATGCAGTTCTCTCAGAGAGTCTCTCATAAGATGCCATGTTTGCTCCACATGCCGGTGAGTCCAGGCCGGTATAGTTGGTGTTGGTATGTTTTTGATTCATCAAACAATAAAGTGATATAAACATGCTTGTAAAACTGTAATGTTCAGGTGTGTCATTGTTGCCAAATTGTAAGATTTTAAATATTACAGTATATGTATTACTATAAATATATGATGATTAAACCCCATCTGTCCTGGCTAACAATACACTACAGTTTCGTGTACTAACACATATAACACGTTCTTAACAACATTATCTAGTAAATTAGTCCATGTCTGCTGCAATAAAGTTGTGCCCCTAATGATGTTTTTTCCAGATGAGCATCAAACAGGAGCAAAAGCTGTCAGAGCCAATGTTGCATATCAAAAAGGAGAGGAAGCAACTGACAAACGATGGTGTGATGGACTGCCCCAAGAAGAAAAAAAGAAAGCAGCGCTCGCCAGCCAAGGTGCAAGTGAGAGAAGTTCTTGTTTAGTTCTCAATTTATATTTATCTGCTTTTATGGTACTATACTGTACAAAGTTGGTCTATTTAACATATTCTCTTGTTACTACTGCCTCTCAATTTGATCTGCCTTCCTAGATTTTGACCATCAACGACGACGGGTCTTTAGGCCTTCAGAGCCCAAAGTGTCATGTGTGCGACCACTGCAATGCTGCGTTCCGAACCAACTACCACCTTCAGAGACACGTATTCATTCACACCGGTAAAGAAGTGTTAACATTTAAGAAATCGATGAATCTTAACTTGAAATATAATTCAACAAAATAGCATGAATAGGCTATATATGGATTAAGACTGTAAATAAAGCTCAGCTGTTGATACCACTGAACGTGCATGTAAAATGTGGTCTTACTGTATGTACTTTTACCCCCCCCCCCCCTTTTTTTTTTTGGTCAATTAATCTGCTCTACTGTCTGCTTACATTGTAATTATGTTATTGTCCCTTTTAATCCGTGGCCATGCTTCAGGCGAGAAGCCCTTTCAGTGCAGCCAGTGTGATATGCGCTTTATTCAGAAATACCTTCTCCAGCGGCATGAGAAAATCCATACTGGTAAGCGGCCAACATGTCTGACCATTGATTAATACTCTCCTCTTTCTCTCTTTGTCTTCTCCTCTGCTCCCTACATTCCTTCTATTACAACCTTATTTTGTAGTTAAAGTGTGTGGATTTGGTTCTACTTTAAGATTATTGTAAATAGAAACACTAACACAACATGTTCTGTGTCAAATCATAATGCTGTAGCCACAGGGTTTGTTTACGGTTGTAGAATAGAACAACTATCACCACGTGTCATCTACCAAATCAGTATATTTTTGTGGCTTTGGGTACTGAGTAAAACATTGTCGTTAATTTGTTACGTGTCCTTGTCCTGTTTCAGGTGAGAAGCCATTTCGCTGTGAGGAGTGTGGCATGAGGTTCATTCAGAAGTATCACATGGAGAGACACAAGCGGACACACAGTGGGGAAAAGCCCTACCAGTGTGACTACTGCCACCAGGTGAGTTGGAGAAGATTGAAACCACACGCTTTTAGTTGTAGGCACTTGCACCTTTATACCGTCAATGCTGTTTATGATATTTTGTGAAAATGTATTTCATGTTTCTGAATTAAATTCATTTGTAGGCCCACTTACCAATCAATTCAATTCATAAAGAATATTTTGCATTAATTTGCAAAACATAATGTATTTTGGAATACTGTAAGCCACTGCTCTTTCAAATGCATTTAATATAATCTTCCACAGTACTTCTCCAGAACAGACCGGGTTTTAAAGCACAGACGGATGTGTCACGAGAATAAAGAAAGGAAGGCCAACAAGGCAGCAGGGAAAGATGGACTTCTGCGCAGCACTGAATCTCTGAGCTTCTCATTTCCTGCCAAAGAATGCTCTCTGCCCAAGAAAAAGCGTCAGAAGTCCCTGGACAAGTCTCAAAGCTCTGCCACTGCTGCTGCCGCGACCGGCCATATGGACGAACATGTGACTGCTGTCACTGGCCCGGAGGAGAATGAAGAGGCGAGGCAGAGGAAAGTGAAGTGTCTACCTCTCTACGCGGTCTCTTCTAAAGTAAAAAACGAGTACGTAATAGCGGATTATCCCGGAGATCTCACTGACGACTCCATGGGCTGTCGCCACGACGACGAGGCCTCTTCCGAGGAGCTCCCCGCTCGCAAACTGGTGTTGAAAAAGGTCCCCAAGAGGACTCTGAAACAAGCCGTGGAGCCACCCCCTCCAAGCCTGTCCCCTCTGTCTTCCTTCGAGGAGAGCAGCAAAGTCACCCGGTACACCTTTGAGATAGTGGACAAGCAAGGCCTCCTGGAGGTGGACGCCAGTAACGAGCTGGAGTCCGCCGACTCCCTCCAGGGAGGACCAGCCAAGCCGGCCACCAGCAGCACAAACTACGACGACGCCATGCAGTTCCTGAAGAAGAGGCGGTACCTACAGGCCACCATGGCCAACAGCGGCCGCGACTACGCCCTGAATGTAAGCAGCATCTCCTCGCAGCCCTCCGTCACGCAGGCCGCCGTCTCCACCGTCATCGACGAGACCGTTCCCGCCACCATCTTGGAGCCCCAGCCCCTCAGCGTGGAGCTCAAGTCGAGCCACGACAAGAGCAACGTGCTCCCCGACGAGGTTCTCCAGACGCTCCTGGACCACTACTCCAACAAGGCCAACGGGCAGCCGGACATCTCCTTCAGCGTGGCTGACACCGAGGTGACCTCCAGCATTTCCATCAACTCCTCCGACGTCTCGGAGAGCAGCCCGGTGGACAGCCTGGTCGGAGGGGGAGGCTCCGGCGGCCAGCCTCAGCCGGCTCCAGAGAAGTCCAGCCTACTCCATGAGTACTCCAAGTTCCTTCAGCAAGCCTTGGAGAGGACCAGCCAGAACGACAGCTACCTAAGCAGCCAGAGTCTTAACTTTGTCACGGAGACGCCCACCTTAGCGGGGCAGCCTCTGTTCTCCAACGAGAAGCAGTTCCCTTCCCCCAGTAGGTTCAAGTCGGGGATGAGCTCCCCTCTGAGGTCCACGCTGGAGAAGCCCCACTTTGGACTACTCGTAGGGGACTCCCAGCACTCGTTCTCGTTCTCGGGGGACGAGGCCACGACCCCCTCGGCAGTGTCCCCAACCGAAGACTTTCTGGAGGAGGTATCGCCGTCCAAAAAGTCGGACTCTTCCCCAGGGATGCTTCAGACGTTCCAAATCAGCACCTTCGATCAGAACTTTCGGTCTCACTTTCAGACGTCAAGGTCTGGCACTTCGTCACAGTTCACCATTGCCAACGGACAAGTCAGTCTTAGAGGCCACAGCACAGACTTCTCCGACTTTCCTTTAGTAACTGTCACCGAGACGAGATCGCAACTAAACTCATCTCCAGATGCAACATCGAGTGAAACATTTGGTTAAAGGGTGAAGAAAAAAAAAAAAGTTTATTATTTTATACATATATGAAAAATATATATCTGTAATCATTTGACTGGCACTTTATACCCCTTGGTCCTCTGTTCTGCCAAAATAGGTTTTACTTAATATGTGGCTGTTGCTCAAAGCATTCAAAAACTGTTAAAGAAAGTCAGAGACTATTATTGTAAGTTTCAATTCAATATTATAATACGCAATTATATAAACAGCGAGAGAGTGTTTAGCACTTTTCCAAAAATGACTTTAAATTTGGATGCATTAGTACGTTGAAAAGGACTAGATGGGAACAGTATAATTACCCAAAGCAAAATGCTATGGATAATGTTAATTTTTAGACAGCTGTACTAGAGCGCTTTTTTGCTTATTGTCAATCATGGCAGTTTAACTTGTCCTTGTACAAACGTATTGTCTTATGGGCTGCATAACTATTGTAATATTTTTAACTCCCACTAGCTAATTGACCGTATGTTGTCCACTTGTTTAACATGTATAGCTACTTGTCCTCTTATTTCTTTTCCATAGAGAAATGCAACGAAGTAGGAGAACAACAGAGATCTGTTCCTATCCAGACACTTTTCCCCAGCTTTTGACACTTTTCATATTAACTGGCCTATTGCCTCTGAGTGCGAAATCAGTACGCTCTGGTTTGGCGTGCCTTTTATCAACTTTGTGATTAGTCTAAATTTGCTGTCACTTTTTTAAGAAACAGATAGTTTCATTATTGTAATAGATGTGTTTGGCATCTAGTTTTTCCCCGATTAGAAGTTATATTTGTTTGATTGCTAATTGGCCAGACAAAAACAAACATGAATGAATTATTTTATTGTAGTGAATCGGCATGTATTATGCTCATTCAATTGTAGATCTACAACAACATTAATCTTATGTGCTTGGGGTGGACTTTTTGGACCAAGATTTAAAAGAGAAAGTATGAAAAACTAAATCTTATTTACAATATGTTATACTAAAGTAATCATAAGATTACTTCATGACAAAGTATCCTAGTCCAGGTATACTTTTGGTCTGCTAGCTCTTATTGTTAAGAGTACATAAAAATTTAATTACAAGGCACTTTTACAAAGAACCAAAAGGTCTGTCTATTTGATGAAGTCATAGACAACTGACCTACCAATTGAACCGCAGTAGCATGCACTTCATGTTGTCGTAATATTCCTGCACAAAATTTGTTAAAAAAAAAGAATAAAGAGTTAATACAATTTTTTCCTAGCACTTCCCTCCAAAACGCACCAACAGATTATTTTGTACTCTTAATTAAGATATCAACGACAAGTATGTTGTTTTGTTAATTCGACATGGTCGGAGAGCAGGAAATATGAAACACCCAAAAATGTCCCTTTTTGTATAATGTAGAACAAAATCAAATTAAGGAAAAAATAATCTACGTGATTTTTTAAGATTGGTATGTGTCAGATAGTCCTAGTTACGAGAATTTAAAGTTGCAGTCAGAGTCTGTTTTGGCATGGTTGTACTGTGGAATATGGTGGAAAAAAGGGGTGTATTGTTTATTCAATTATTAGTTGTCATTGGTGCCTTTTCAGATTTGATCAGCTATTCGTGTTTGTCTTTAACATTTCATTTTTGCTTCTTTATTCAGTAGAGAAAGTAACATTTTGCACATTTTTAGAAAACTTAAGACATCAGTTACTCCTTGTTATTATAGGAATTACCTAAGTACTTTTTAATCTTAGTCACTTTAAATATTTTAAAACCATCTTTAGAAAAATTACCTGTTAGTTAGGTATTATGTAACTGATATGTCCACGCAAATAGGTACCCCATGCTAAATTGAAGCTGAAAGTGCTACAAAACGGACCAATTCGTTGTTTGTTGCATGGCAGTATATTATTATTAATTCATCTTTATTTAGATAGTTCGGCTTCATATAAATGGGAAACTAACCCATGAATATCCACAGTAGCACTGACTTTTAAGACAGAATAATGGTTTATAAAGTTATTATTTCCTTCTTTAATGTCTATCACCTACCGTGTTGCTTTGGCTCTGTTGTATATTTATAATGGGTTTATAGGTAACATCAAATATTCCTAAATTCCATGCACTGTTCACGTATTACATTTCAAACTGACAATCGGGGAGAGACGGCACCTCGTTTTGAGTTGAACAGCTACGCTTTTCTCTGTGAACATTCCTTATAGAATTTATAGAAAACATTTTGTTGTAAATATGTTGTGTATATGTCACTTTTTGCCTTGATTTTCTGTTTCTGGCAAATGTTGTTTTTGTTTGAGTGGTGACTTAGTTTTAACACGAGAGAGACTTTCTCATCAAATAAATTTTTTTTGATGCAGCTTTTGAAAGATTCTGTTTAAACAAGGCACCTCAGTCACTTGCTGTGAAAGCGTGGCGTTGTACATTTGTATGTATCTCTGTATGGTTTTAACCACAGTAATGGAGTCTTGACATTGAAGATTGGTTGTTGTATAGATGGACTGTCTGTGTGAGTAACCCCCAAAATCGTATACTTTAATAAAATGTATCAACAGTTAATCATGATGTAAAATGATGTTGGATTCTATCCAATTGAGATAGGTTCAAAATGTTAAACCCATTTGAAAACAAAAAAAAAATTGTTGTTTGCACACCCCTTCAGAACAGATAATCTCCACAGATTTTTATTAGATTACCTGGTTGACATATAAGCACTTTGAAAAGCACACTGCAGTTACAGGATTATGTAACTTGCATCAAATTTATTTTCAAATGATTTCAAATACCTACATCGAAAAGGTTTTGTTGTAGAATACAGCAATTTTGAGTGCAAACCACCGCCCATCTTTTTAATTTCATATTTTTTCAAGTAGGCTTGACTACTTTTCATAAACTGGCCGTAAGTGTCCTTGTATAGCCTGAAGAAAAAAATGTATTTTGTTTTTGTTAGTGCTTAGAAGTGTCTGAATGAACTTTTGATAAAAATGTGTTCTATTTTTGAAATGTCAAAATGCAGTCATGATTTCCCAATTTATCAGTCTGTAAGTAATTCAATAATAGAATTGCATAAAATGTAAAGTAATGACAGTTGAGAATAGGACACCTCTAGAATAAAGAAAATGTTGGCACTGTTTTCATATTATCATGAAGTACATTTTAAAACAGTTTGTCTAGTTGTAAATTGTTACATTTATTTCAGTTTTTAAATAAAAGTAAAAGAAAGATAAGGGTAACCTGCATGGTCTAAGTTAGTGGGTCCAGTGACCTTGTTTTTTATGTATATGTAAGGCTTTAATTGTAGCTAACAGATTTATTTCAAAGTACTATTAGATTTAATGCAGTATGTTATGATTTGTAAAGATCTGATTAAATTGTTGTTTTTGATTGTTGTATGTCAGGTCTTCAAAAAATAAACTACCATTTTCTGTATTTCTCTTATTTTTTTTGCAGTAAGGTTTTCTTTCCATTTTCTACCTGCTGCCTTTACTTATTAAAGGTTGGGCAAAACCAGTAAGTGTTTCGATTCATAGCCGGGCAGCCTATACAGATCTTTTTGTAGTACACATGCTGCCACTAGCACACCTTAAGCGACGTTAAACAAACTGTTACTTCCTGACGTTTTGATGAACACGTTGCAAATTTAACTAATCTGCTTGAAGAATCAACTCTTGAACTACTACTGCGGAGAGCGGCAGTCGCTCAACGAAGCCCGCTGATAATGGGATTACTTACAATTAAGGTCAACTGTATTTTGCCAATCAACTTGAAATGTTGATGTGTTTTTTTCTTTAGGAACGTAACAACTCAAAACTGCGAGAAGGTAAAAGTAAGCCAATTAAACATTTGCGAATTATTTTTGTTTGATTTATGAACTCTAACGTTAGCTTTGAAGGAGATTGATGATGTGCAAAACAAAATATTATTTAAAATACTTTTACAGAATAAGTGGAATGTTTTTAAGCATTACATTTACTTTTCCTCAGCTGTATGCTATAAGTATAAGTTTGTGTGATGAAGCTTGTCACACACACACCTGTTCCGCGATTGCATCCGGATGTCAGTGGCACACCTATATTTGATTCCAGTAAGGCAAGGCAATGACGTTGTGATTTATTTGAGCAACGAAATGTACAATAAAGTTAAATTTTCTTTTGCAAAGCTACCTAGTAGGCTACTCATTAAAAAGGTCTGGCCTTTAGTAAATAATATAGGTGTACTGTAGACCTAAAAGTTACTGCATAATTTAGGCAAAAATGCATGTGACTATGTTTTGACAAAAACATCTGTTGATATTACTTAATAAATAAACACTTTCAATAGACAGTATGCTACTGATTAACTTTTTCAAGGTAAGAACCCCTGCCTTTAGGCTACTTTGGTCTGTTAAACTTATACTAATAACAAACCAAATCAGACTCTGAAAGGTTTTTAGTTTTTTTTTTTGCTGGGTAAACTAAGCGCAGTCAACTGGTGTGAAGAAACCTTTATTGAACATGAGGAATATACTTTTAAGAATATTTTCCCAACAAGACACATGTCAGGCTATTTCAAGCATTGTCAATTACCTACCTACCTACCTAAGGATTGTGAAAGGCAAATAAGACTTTCAGCACACATACTTAAAGGGTGCTATCATTGCAAATTAAATAATGTATGCAACTCACAGTTGATGACCAGGGCAGGTCTTCATTAAATTAGTAATGCCACACACCTATTTTGTTAAGAAGGTTGGAAAGATACAGTGAGGACTCCGTTAGTTGCAACAGCTATTGGTTTTGTTAATCCTAGTTGCATAATGTTTTACTTTAAGGTACGACAACACCCAAGTCGTCATGTATTAATGAAGTTGCATTTTGGACTTTAGCAACAACAGAGTGGCGTGAGACATTGAAAAATAATTCCATCACACCGGCTGGTTGCCATGGATACCTTTTCTTATGTCTCGGCTGTCCACAAGCCCTATGGGGATGATGGACAGCACCATGGCACAGCCAATGGGAGCAGCAATCCACCGGTGTATGACCTGTTTCATGAAGAGGCACAGGTAGGCTGTTCTATTCCATCCAACTGAGAAACCTCGGTTCCAGTGGTGAATTTTGGAGAATTAGATCTTTTTGTTTTTAGTAAACTAGCAAAATAACATGTTACTCCACCTAGACAGCTGTCAAAGCAGACAACAGAACGAACACAAAGTATTTATTTCTCGTAAGATTCGTTCAGAGAGGGTTTCATGTTTTCCCCTTCCACCATTGTTTTCCTTTGTCAAGCAATCACTCATATCAGAGACGCTTCATTTAAAACTCCTGTTGTGTCTCCAGCTGCCGTCACTGTTGACATTTTGTGAAGTATGCCAGCAAATGCCTCTCTTAATGGCCCCTAGATTGAGCCTCACGTTGCCCCATGTGCTCCACAGGGTTCCCCGGGGTCTGCCCAGCCGTGGTGGAAGGTGAGACTGTTTGTCTGGGAGCCCATCCTGTTTGGGACGTGGGACGGAGTCTTCACCACCTGCATGATCAACATCTTTGGAGTGGTGGTGTTCCTGCGCTCTGGCTTCCTGGTGGTTCGTTGATTTAGTGAAAAACAAACGAGAAAAACAACAGTAACTGTGTCGAAATTGGCTCCGTACAAGGGCAAGTCTGACAGATTCCATTGTAGGTCCATTGAAGATTAATTAGAGTCTGAATAGTTCGTTCGTTTGTTGGTGAAATTAACACCCAGGAACCGCTTTTGCAGTGTGCCAACTTTGTTTGTTTATTCTAAAAGCAGAGCTTAAAGCATACTCGGTTGAGAGCCCGGACGCCTTGGGCTTTGACCCAGATTGAGCAGCTGATATGGACTCAATGTCGTATTTTTATCTCTTATCTTACGTCGGTCCTGATGCCACAGGCAACCAACACAAATCTCTGCTACTTATCAAACAGAAGGATACATACACACAAAGTGTGAGGCAGCCTTCAGAATGGAAGCCCAGTAAATTATGATTACATGTGTAGTAAACTGCAAGCACTGGGATGTATGATAAGGATCTTTTTGAGGGTGTAAGGGTGCCCTATAGGGCAATTCAGGCATCTTTTGTTTAAATCATTTGGTCTGATATTTACAGGTTGAGATGGAGGTGTTTGGTCAGGCTGATTTAAAATGGTTTTGGAGTTTGGCCATCTCAAACCTTTACCTTTCACCAATGTCACGTCTAGGTTATTTTGAAGTCTGAATCTGAACTTTAAAGTAGTTTTTTTTTAATGTATATGTGTGAAATGGGAACAACGATCTCCGGCAAAGTGAATCCTCTTAGGTCCTTTGCTCTTTCAGCCGCAGCCTGAAGGCGGACATCACTGTTAAGGTTGTCCCTCCGCTGCAGTGTCTCGGCCCCATTCCCAATCCCTCTGTCTGTCCTGTCTTTCCCCGCCGGTGTCCCGCAGGGAAACACCGGTGTCCTGCTCGGGATGTTCCTGGTCTCTCTGATGGTGCTGTTTGCCTTGGCTACTGTGATGTCTGGGATTGGAGTGTGCAAGCGGGTTGGTATCGGCAACGGGGGGGTCTACGCCATTATCACCACTGTCCTGGGAGGGCGTGTAGGAGGGGCTGTGGGTCTCCTCTATGTGTTCGGTTCGGTGAGTTGTGTGTGTGTGTGTGTGTGTGTGTGTGTGTGTGTGTGTGTGTGTGTGTGTGTGTGTGTGTGTGTGTGTGTGTGTGTGTGTGTGAGAGAGAGAATCAGTGCTTATTGCATATTTGTGCAGTGTGCAGGTCAGCCACTATATGTACATGTATATGTACAGCCTATATGTAAATATACTTGCTGTACATATACTGTACATGTTGTGCGATAAACATGTATTGTGATGTTGGCTGTGTAACAAGCATTCTTGTATTTGTTTTACAATACTATAAACACACACCTGCACACACACACACACACACACACACACAGACAGACACACACAGACACATCTGTTTAGAGATTCCGATGTTCCCTGTTGCTCTGGTCCTCCTCCTGTCCTACCAGTGTGTGGCGGTGGCCATGTACATCACTGGCTTCTCTGAGTCCATCGCCGGGCTCCTGAAGCTGCAGAGCGAGTGGCTGGTGCGAGGCGTTTCCATGGTGGTGGTGCTGTGCCTGGTCGGGGTCAACCTGGCCGGGGTCAAGTGGATTGTCAGGCTGCAGCTGTTGCTGCTCGTCGCGCTGGCCGTCGCCACGCTGGACTTTGTGACCGGGTCCTTCACCCACCTAGACCCAGGTGTGTGTGTATGCGTGTTGGTGTGTGCGTGTGTTGGCGGGGAAAGGTTCATGTGTGTGGGTTCATATTTGTGATGATTTTAATACAAGCTGCCTGACCGTATATCATAGAATACTTTTAGTGAGTGTTATTTGCCAGTAGATGTCACTGTGGCATTAATATGGATCCTCAAGTATTACACCCATAGACTTTGTTTTCAGTCATTGGTCTCTAGAACCTTTTTGACTAGATGTTTTGCTTGTTATAATATCAAAATGTTGTATGTATGTATTTCTAGTCAGCTTCATACTTTTAACATTTTCCAATCTAAAAATGTTTGTGTAACCTATTAGTCCTAATTTGAATATCAATAAAATGACTTCCTATATGGTTAACAGTACAGTGAGTTTATAAGGTCACGATATCACTTTCAGCTGGTTGGTTGTATAGCGGGTTGAACCTGACACAGCGCCTTATTTGCTGTTTACCTTGCCTAAGCGTGTGACCAGGAAACGGTTTGCCATTTTTCTATCCATATCAGTGTTCTATATTCTTTTTGCCGGCCCACAGGAAGTTGATCCTCAGACTTCCTGTTCCCACTGATTATCAACTTCCTGTCCAAAGAGAGGGCCAGAGTGTTCCAGAGGGCCTGTGGACAGGAGGGTCTCCTGACAAACTACAAGGAGGGAAGGCTGGAAGCTCATTTGACGGACCGCATGACTTGCCGGCTGACTGACTGATTAAATGTCCGGGTGGCTGTAGCATCCTATGCTGGGTGGAGTGGGTGGTTAGTTTAGAATGCTAAAACCTTAGCTCAATGTAGTTACCATCTTACCACTCACTGTACTATTTCTCTATCTCCCGCTTAACCTCTCTGTGTCTCTCTCTTTCCCGGACTCTTTTCCTTTGCAGACCTCGCTCCCCGTTTTTCCAACAGCTGGCTAGGCTAGCTAGTAGACCAGCAGGAGAGCGAGTCAGAGTAGAATGCCCAGGTTTTTCCAATTAGTATAGCTGCTGTGAGTGTTGTGGTGACTTCATGGTTGGCAGGGCGCCCCTGGGTCCCCGAGCCTATAGCCTAGCCTAATCTGGTGTAGCCTAGGCAACGTCTCGTTGTAACAATGACTGTGCCCTCGGTTACTCCTGTCCTTCACAGAGCATATACGATTAGTCACGCCACTCCTCAGGAGTCTTGACTCTTGCTGTTTTCGTTAACGTAATCCTATGTGGTGAAAGGGGTCTAAACAAGGGAACATCAAAGTGGGCAAAGAGACATGAAAGGAGAGCTACAGGTTTGAATGGAACACAACCCTGGTCTGACTCTCAGCCGTGGAAGGGCCGGGGCCCGTGTACCTGCCAGTGGGGAAAAAGGAGCATGTGCAGCCAGGCAGGATATGGTGTTTATACTGCGATAACTCTCTTATTCAGGCCTAGTGTCAAGGCCGGCTGAGCAGTGTATTGCTGAACTAGTGGCAGGGCTTCAGCCAGAGAGCCTGGTTCTCTAGGTCCAGCAAAGGACCGGCAGTGCAACCACCATCACAGCTCAGGTATGCGTTTGCAGTGAGGTATCAAATTCTACACGGCCATCCCATCGATGTTATTGTGCCATTGCTTTGACCTGCTCAACACTGTGGCCATCACATTATCAGAGATGAGGAAGGGGATTGTATTATGGCTTCAGAGCTCCAGATTGATTGGTGGATTGATCCTGCTTCCTCTTTCTGCCCCCACAAGTAACTGTTTAGTGATTTACTATGACAGGTCCTTCCTGCAATAGTGTGGTGGGGGATTTCTCAGGTGGCGGGGTAGAGTCCATTTGGAGACATAGTGTCTGCTGAACAGTTCTGCTGCCGTTGAAACAGGCCTGCAGTGAAATCCGAGCCATGCGCAGGTCTAGTCTGGGGGTCTGAAACATGCAGCTTTATGACATGGGCTTTCTATTGTATCGATGCATAACACGCTGCTTTGACAACTGCAGCACGGTGTCAATGCGAAAATATTTGTCGGACGTTGCATTGCAAATTTTAGTGTAGATCAAATCTGGGCCTGTTGGTGAGCTAGTTGTTTTGTGATGTTTGAGGCGGTTAACCCAGGAAACGGTAAAGTGTTCTCGATGGTTTGGGTTTTGGGGTGTTAACCGGACTCACCCACATTTTTGGCCAGTGACAAAGAGAAACATGCCGGAAGTAAGATCTGAGGAGTGGTTGCCCTGGAGACCTCTGCATCAGGCTCTCTTCCTGTGACAGCAGCGCTTCTATTAAGTTCTTACAACCACTACATCTGGAGTCGCTCCTTAATATAAGCCAAGCAGACCCTGTGCTGTGCAGGCAAGGGGAAAATATGTATGTTTTATGATGGATCTGAAATGGCTTTATTATGAATGTTACGCTGACCTGTAACATGTTGGAACGATTTTAAAATACTGTGAAGATTCACACGTTTGTGAGCACATGCTTAGCTTTTATTTATTTTTTACAAACATATATGTTTATCGCAAAAATACATGTGTGACCTGATCCTGACCTCACAACCCACTGGACCGCCATTATGATTGACATGTCAACAGCGAATTTAGCTAAGTCTTCAATTCACTGTTGACACATCAGTCAACTTGGCTCCAATGTGTCAAAAAAGAGGAGAAGGTCCAAAAATAAGTTTGCATATTCCTCTCCAGCTCTAGAATCACGCAGGTTTGGGTTGCCTGTAGTCATGAAGAGTGACGTAAGCATGATGTTTTGAGTTTGTTTTTTTATATGATCAAACTTTCAGAGAAAATTGCATCACTTGAACTACTTTTTCTGGTTGCATTAAACCTGTGTGGTAGCAGCTGAACTGGGATCTTTGTTAAAATAACTGTAAGCCCGTTCTTTCCCCTAAATTTGGGTTTGTTTCAGTTATTTTGAGTGTTATTGTAGGAATAAGGGAGGATGAAAGGGCTCTGTCTCTGTGGACCTCTCAAAAACAAGCTCACACAATTTGACTCTCTCTTGGACTCTCATCCTCTCTCTTTCTGTTATTCAGTAACCTTCTCTCCTTCTCTTTCTCTCCATCTGTCTTTCTCTTTGTCTCTCTCCCTCTCACCGCGTTCTCACTCTCTTTCCCTTTCGCTCCGACTTGGAAGCGGCCGAGGTCCTGAAAAGGGTGGCGACTTCCTTTTGGATAAACATGTCGGGAATCTGAGAGAAAGCATTCTTTCCCATCGCAAGATAACCCAGGGGGGAAACGGGTTCATGTTGTAACCTAGGCGGGCCTGCCGGACTTCACCCTCTGGATTAAAGCTAAGGCCCCCGTACTGGAGCACAGACCACTCTCCCCCCTGCACATGCTCCACTGTACTGGGCTGTTGTGGGATATGGATATGCACGCCGTGCAGTGTGTGGTCTAGAACTAGGCCAGCACAGACGGTAGAGCTTTCTCCGTGTCTGCACACTTCTGCTCTGCACACACCGTGCTGCTCTACTGAAGGATGTACTGTGAGGTTTCCTGTTCATTTGTGTGTGGATGAACGCGTTCATTGAACAAAGGAAACTCATTCGCTTATTTTGGGGGGGGTTTTGCGCCTCCAAAAGTGGTCATTCCACGCGGGATACACACAACGCCACAATCCCACACAACTAAGCGCAGGTATAGCGTTCAAGCAAGTTCTATGCGTTCTACGTTAAACACAAACTGTATGTGGGTGCACACCATCCAGCCTAAGCTGTCTCTGTACACACTGAGTTGGCCATGCTGGTCTGACCTGTGGCCTGTGTCTACTTTATTAGGTGCCTCTGTCTCTCTATCAGGTTAATGCATCTCACTGTTCTCCTCAGATGTGTCCTCCTGCACTCCTCCATTGTTTAACAGTGGTTATTTCAGTACTGTGGCCGTCCCGTCACCTGGGCCCGTCTGGCCATTCTCCTCTGACCTCTCTTTCTGAGGGTGTTTTTGGCCCGCAGAGCAGGCGCTCTCTGGATGTTTTCGTGTCCCCAATCTGTTCTCTCTCTCTCTCTCTTTCGCTCTCTCCATCCCACTCTCTCTTTCTCTCCCTTACCCTTTCACTCTCATCCGCACACACCTACACTGGCGTACTCTGCTAGACCAGGTCTGTTGAACTTGGCAAACAGTCGTTGGCTGGGAATAGGACTGGGGCCAGAAGCTTGCCTCAACCCAAGCCCTCCCGGATTACAAGGGGTGAGGTATTAGATCCAGGGCAGATGCTGCATGGCCCTCCCTTCCCGTCCTGGCCCTAGCTCCGGACCGCTCCATGGAGAGAACTGTGCTGTGTGCGTTGCAGGAGGAGACTCCTTTAGACCTGTATCTGAAGAGCCCTGCTGGCGTCCTTAATAATCACACTGTGGCAGGGATGTTTTTCAAATCAACCCCTTTGGTTGTGTTTTGTGATAAGTTGCCCAAAAACACGTTTCTTTATTTGGTTCTAACTTATTTTAAATTGGTAGCACTACATAGGTTTTCATTGTATTGTTAACCTGGGGTTGCCCAAAGCAGGAATATTAAATTAACATGCATCATTGAAACTTTTTTTAACACCATCTTGGGCTGGGTTTTAAGTTGAGAGTCTAACTTCAACATACAGGATGCTGACTTTCCATTGCGTTCTCTTTTATGTTTCCCTCAGAGAATGGCTTTGTGGGATATTCAGCGGAGCTGCTTCGTAACAACACTCTGCCAGACTACACATCCGGGGAGAACTTCTTCACCGTCTTTGGGGTGTTCTTCCCCTGTGCCACAGGTGAACCAGAGAACCCTGTGGTTGTGGTGGAACCTAGTTTGCACCACTGCAGAGGCAATGTACTCCATTCTCCGGGTTTCGATTAAGGCTTTATATAATGCAGTTCAGTTCAGTTCCTTTGTCTGCTAAGCCTGGACTTATTTGCTAAGTCCCTGACTTAAAGGTTTTGGCATCTAATGTATATGTATCGATTAACCTGTTGTGTGTGTTTCTCTGTGTGTGAATGTGTTTGTTTGAGTGTAGGAGTGATGTCGGGCTTCAACATGAGTGCGGACCTGCAGAAGCCGGACCAGAACATTCCACTGGGCACCCTGGCAGCTGTTTTTACCTCGTACGTGTCCTTCTTTCTCTCTGTCTCTCTCACACACACACACACACACACGCACGTACGCACGCATGCCTAACTACATCTCTCCACAATAAACCTTACACCCGGCTCTGTGTCTGATGGAGAGTAAGATAACTGTGCTACACCCTTGTCTGACTCTGATTGCGTTGGACCTTTTCCTCTTTCAGGTGGTTTCTCTATCTAGTCTTCGTGTTCCTCCTCGGAGCCATTTGCACCAGAGACGTCCTGCGCTTTGACTTCCTGATAGCGGAAAAGGTGAGACTTGCCTTTTTTTTCTGCTCCATCCTCCATCTTTGTGTGGTCTCTCTCAAAGAAGGGGATTTCCACAGAGTGACTAGTACCTTTGATGTGGCTTGCCTTCATTCTTGCTGGTACTACTTATCTAATTCGAAGGTTAGTGTGTTTTTCCCCAATTTACTTCATTTGGTTTTGTGTTTGTTTGCGCGCAAAACTCCAACTTGACATTGAAAACAATTGTGTTTGTTTCCTTACAGTTTAAGTTTACATTACTACTCAACTATTACTTTAATATTTCTTTACGTTGTTTTTTTGTTTTATCAAATTCAAACAAAGCTGAGTTTTTAGGGTAAAATTGCACATCATAGTTTGATCGTCAGTTATTGTTTAAGGTCCGTTTACATGCTTATTTCATGGAGTCCGTTTCTTGCCAGTTTGATATCCCACTTAAACGATCAAAGTGTAGGTTTGAATGCCTCCAACACTTCAATTATGTGACTGGTCTCGGATATCGATGGCCTACTCCACGGTGACCTTTTGTGCACTAGAGGCCATTTGTTCAGCTGGTCCCATGGAAAGAAACAAGACAGCTCGGCACAGCTGAGGTCAGATGGACAGTCCCTCCGGCACCCTCTCGCTTTTGCCCTGACGTTCCCCACGCACAGAGCTCAAACAGCCCCCGTCATTTCCACAGTCTCACTTTCACCTGTTCACTTTCGCTCACTCTTAATATCAATGGTCGTGTTGCCATAAATTCCCCTATATGGGGAGGTTGAAACAAATGTAGAAGCAAAAGGACTTGGGCAGTGCCCACCCCCCCACCCTGTGCACAGCCCCAGGGCTGACAGCCCCACACTGTCTCTGTGCTCACAGCTGTCCTTACAGTACAGTCGGCTAGGAGGGGGACTCATGGTTGATACACTGGTCAGGGGGCGGGGGTGCATGTCAGCTGCCTTTTGAAATGTGTAGACGTGTGTGTGTTTGCAAAGGCCTGTTTTTAAGAAGTAGGTGTGGAGCGGCTTCCTCTCTGAGGTGACCGTATGAAGCCATTAGAACCCCCAACTTATGGCCCCCAAGGCAATATGAAACGTGGTATATTTCACGTAACATGTCGCACACGGACCGAGGAGTTATTTCCTATCTTCACACAAATCCTCTTATAAAACCCACCAAAGGGGGAAACATGGAAGTCGTTGTATGAGAGCTGGCATGTAAGGCCGTCACATGTCTAGAGGTCCGGGCTCTTCTCCATGAAGGATGTTTTCACAAGGGGCTGGCCGAGCGGGGCTGGGTGTGACCCCCTCCGTCTTCTGGCCTCCCCCCCCCGTCTCAGTGTTCCTTACAGAAATAGAACGAGTAGACTGGACACCCGCCCGTCCTGCTTAACGGCCTGGGATGTCTAGCGATGAGGCCACCTGTTTTTAGAGCTTAGGCCTTAGGCCTTTCCTCCTACACATTCCAAGTCGAGCGCTAGTTCTACTTCTATGGTTCTTATTCCTCTCCTTCCTGTGCAGGTCTCCTGGCGGGGCTTCCTGTTCCTGGCCGGCCTCTACGTCTCCTCCCTGGCCTCCTGCATGGGCGGCCTCTACGGAGCCCCCAGGATCCTGCAGTGCATCGCCCAGGAGAGAGTCATCCCGGCCCTGGCCTTCCTGGCTCAAGGGGTGGGTGCTGGGGGGACATGGGGAAGGGAGTGACTTTGGATTGAAAGAATCAACATGGGAAGAGCAGGGAAAGAATCCTGTGTAGATCGAGGGACCAGATTGAAATAAAGTGAAAGTCACCCTCATTATTCCCAAACGTTCACACACACACACACACACACACACACACACACACACACACACGCTCTCAGTGTAGTGAACAAAGCTGTGATGCTTTGCTTCCATCAAATAGTTTAATTCACCACTGCAGGGACGAGTAAAAAGGGTCTAAAGTGAAGTTCACAAAGCCTCACAAACTATCCCAGGCTGGGTAGGATGGCCAAACAACGTGTGTTGTGGAGATAGGGCCAAGGGGGTGTGGTGGGTGGAGGCCTGCCTGCTGCTGCTGCCTAATTATAGAGTAGCCCAACTCACTCCATTAGGCTGTAAGGAGGGAGCCGGGTGCCATAAAGAGAGGGTCGCGCCTGACTAAATGCTGCAGCACGCCCCCACTTTGACTCCGTCAAACCGCCCTTTCCTCAGGCCCACCCCCCGTCCCCATTCCTTCGTGTGTGTGTCCATGCTTTGTGTGCATGTGTATGTTTAGTGTGCCTGTGTGCTTGTATTTTGTGTGTGTGTGTGTGTGTGTGTGTGTGTGTGTGTGTGTGTGTACCGTCTGACCCCAGTGTGTGTGTTTGTACCGTCTGACTGGAGGGTGGCCCTCGACATCTTGCCTCCAAATCAAAGCCTCAGAACAAACGCAGGAAGGGAGCAGGGCAGGGCCTAGCCCGGCTGAGCTGGAGCCCTGCCAGCCTGTGTGGAGCTCTGCCTCAGCCCAGCTTCACTGGAGCGGCGGTAGAAGAGGCTGGCTGCGTAGGGTGTGCTGTAAAAGGAGCAAGGCTAAAGTTCACTATAATTAGCCTCATTCCTGTCTTCTTTCATGTTCTCTCTCATATCTCTTCCCCCTCTGTTCTTGATCTACATTGTTGTTTTCTTTCCGTTCAAAATGAGGATGCATTGGGTGTCTCCCTCACCCTCATCTCCCCCCTTTCCTCCCATTCTCTCTCTCACAGCGAGGTCCCAACAACACCCCCATAGCGGCCATCTGCCTGACCAGCCTGCTGACCATGGCCTTCATCTTCATCGGTAAGCTCAACGTGCTGGCCCCCATCGTCACCATCAACTTTATGGTGACTTACGGCGCCATCGACTACTCCTACTTCAGCCTGGCCATGGCCTACGACCTGCAGAGCGCCACGGAGAGCCGGACGCTCCTCCGCACCCCCCGGATCAAGAAGAGCAGGGCGCGCCCCAGCAAGCCCAGCCTCAGGCCCCTCATCGAGGACTGCGAGCCGGGAGAGGAGAGACACGGGGACGGATCAGGAACCCTGCTGGAGTTCGCCAAAGACATGACGCGGATGTTTCCGCCGGTTCCAGAAGGAGAGCGGCAGGCGGAGGATGACAGGGCCCCGTGTGGGGAGGAAGGGAGCAGGGACCCCAATTGGAGGACGTCTTCTGCCAAAGCCCCAGCCAAGCAGACACTGATTGACAGCTTTGGTGCCGACCTCAACTGCAACACGTTAACGCCTGAGAGGAGCCCAGTGACCCAGGAGCCAGTAATGGATCCTCCAGCACCCCCAGGGGAGGCTGAGTATCAGCCCCAGGAAGGAGACTGGCACCTGGGGCCTGGCTCTGGAGAGGAGAGGCTTGACAGGTGTTTGAATGGAGGAAGTGGACTGGTACAGTCAACTGAGATGGACAGCATCAGTTCAGGTCAGCCAGTATAAACCTACAATACATTAAATATAGAAAGAAAAACTCTAGAAACCATTCAATAGAATTAAAAACACAAAGGATAATTGAACGTGAAATCTTTATATAGCCATTTCTAATATTCCTTTTGAAATTGCTTTGTAACAGTTTATTCTCCTGGCCTTCCAGGTGCTGAAAGCGATCCAGGACAGCTGGGAACGGGAATCAAACCAATACGTAATTCAATCTATGGCAATTTATGCAACCGCTGGGTATCTTTCATTGGCGTAAGTTACCCAGTCACCCATTTTACCTTTTAAGCACTGATTTACTTACTTATTATTATATAAAAAAATAAACATTCTCGTGATAACTGCACTAAATGTACACGTTTTCTGCTACCACCTTATACATTTCCCAGGCGATGAGTTCTTTCCTCATCATGTTTGTCATTGACTGGATCTACGCATTGATAAACATAGGAGTGGTTGTGCTGCTTCTCCTCTACATTGGGCAGACGAGTCCAGGCCTTCCACCAGGTAACTGGTCACTAGTTACCGTCAATCATAAACGCAGTCTATTTAACCATGGCCGAATAATTAAGATAAAGGGAACAAAACTTCAACCAATACAATGCCACGTTCACAATGTATCAGGCTTACATTAATAATAGAGGATTGTCTTTTTTTTTTACAAACAGGGGCTGCATATCGCTTTTCATTATGTAAATGGATCAAGTCTACAGTGCACAACATTGGCAGGTGTGTGTGTGTGTGTGTGTGTGTGGTAGTGGGTGCCACACTAATGCAGAGAAGGTCTGTTGGCTATGTTGTTTATTAATTCATTGCAATGCATACATGGTACATGTATAACCAATGGCCGCAGCAGAGCACAATGTAGCTTGAAAACTACCCAATTCAGAAGGTGTGCTGTCAATCAGGGTGCAGTCTTGGGGATGCTATAGATAAGAATGAGTGAATTCAGCGTTTTTGCTGTAATTGAGTTTTATTTAATATCTGTTATAACATTGCATTTATTTATCATCTGAACCTCACTATTTGTTGTTTGTTCCAGAAGTCATCCTGCTTCCATGGACCAGATGATTGTGACATCCCCTCCATTCGGTATTGGCATGGAAACAAAACAGCTAACGGAAGACAACAATGACTTTGCCTGTCGTGAACGCTACCATCAGTCGTCCATCTTCCATGTGAACTCTATGAGCCAGTCTGAACTGCAGTGACTGGTTCAGGTGGATGGTGGAGATGACTGTTACTGCCAGCTGGCATTCATCCTACAATCTGATTTAGTGTCTGTGTCTATAATGGGGCATTTTGAAAGGGTTATTTTTTTTCTGCTCAAGGGTTAGATATTTTAGGGAATTCATAGGGACAGTTTTCTGTAGCTTGTCACACACAGTTGGTAAAGGATGCTAATTGAGTAGGGAGAATTGTTTGTGCATAGACCCAGTATAGCAATAAAGGTTGTCCCAGACATCTTTGCTATATATTATAAACATTTAATTGCACAAAGTAAAAGAAAAATTGTCAATCCTCTGCTAATTACCACAACTGCCTACCACAAGTACGGATAATTACAACATCTATGATGAGGAATAAAATAGTGTAGGCCAAAACATTGACATACAAACAAATATGAGGGTGGATTCTAGGAATAGTACTTGTTCCCACAGAAATACAATCATACAATAAAAATAAGAGACCACAAAAGTAAGTCATTTTGTTAGATACATTAATATATATATACATCCCATGTGCTGCAGTCTACTATATTTATTGTCTGTATAAATAAACAGTTCCGTATGGATAAGAACTGATCCATTAACAACGTAACGTTCCACTAGCGTAGAAAAACGCTTGTCTGGAACTGATTTCAAATCATTTTGGTCCAATCTCTTTTTCTCATCTTGCATAAGAAGCTGCACAGGCTTTCCCTTGCCGAATAGCGGAATAGGGTGGAAACTCTCTATCGCTTATGTGTGTGTGGGAGGAGCCGGGCGCCTCGGATGTGATAACAAGCTTCTGTTTCAACTTCATTTGCCGAGCTCCTAAACGTATTACCCGCCATCGCACGCAATGGATGTAAATGGGCTTTTGGGAAAATTTGAAATCAGATAATACTAACTAAAGTTGAAGTTCGCTTCAGATGGTGTCCACGGCCTACTTACCGGTCGTTTTTTGGAACAGATTTGCGACCGTTTTCAGGTCTTGACCATGGAATCGTGTTTTTTGAATCACGTATACTTCTTGTTGGTAATCTTCTTGGCAGTCCCGAGTCTCTTAGAGGCATGGACATACAACCCAAGCACTGAGGGGACAGTAGTCACCGGAGGTTACTTTTCTACTGGGACAATCGACCCCGAAGAAAGAATTGTGGTGGCAGAGAAAATGTTGCATGCAAAATCAACATTAGGCATCAGGGAGACAGTATCTTCAACTGGAAAAGACCTCTTTCACACTCAAAGTTATAAAACACAGTATTTGACTGTGAGAAAGTTAGGTAAGGTTTAAATACTAACCAACCAGATATGGATTCTTCATTCGGATGGTTTTAAGTAGTGTTATCTATCTCATAATCCATGCAGTGTGATTTATTTTGCATAAGGGAAGCCATTGACTAGTTAATGAATAGTTTGTTCATTTTTTTTCCAATGAAAGCTGTAAAGCATTTTTTTTTTCTACAAGTTTGCTAACGTACTTGATCATCAATTTATTTGAATGATAAAATCAGTGTAACTACAATGGAATATGACAGCAATTATTGTATAACATACTGGTGAACTGGATCAATCCTAAAAAAATCTATAGACAGAGTTTATAAATAGTGACCAACAGAATTACAAACATTTTCTATTACATGTTAAACATTTTGAAATATGTATTCCATTAGATAAAATTTACTGAGTGAATTTTAATCATTCACTTCTAACTATTCATCATGACTTTCTTTATTTCCGTCTGTGGAAACAGGTGGCATGCCAGTGTATTATTGAAGGTATGCTAGAGGTATTCTAGGCTACATGCAGGTGGGAATGCTTCCTTTAAGTGTTCTCATACCGTTACATTTCAGCCTCCCAGCATGTTACCATGTGATGCCTGTCTAAAGGCTTGGTCTTAATGGTGGCCCTTTAACCTTAAGTCTTCACAAACTGTATGTCCATTTACCATTGATTTTATCCACCGACTCGTTTCCAAATCTATCCATCTCGTTCAAAAGCCTTTAATCTAATCTACTATATTATATAAATCCCTTTATAATTTGTGTATTGTTGCACTAGTGTGGACTGGAGAGTAGGAACAGTATCACGGTAAGATTTAATATTGGAGCTAATAGTGCACTCTACAGCTTTGTCGGAACAAAAGACTGAGAATAAGACAGAGGGTAATACAATCACAGTGTGTTCAAGATGAGCGATCAGAAGATAGATGATGATACGGAAAGATAACAAGGGGAAACAATACAGAAAGAGGGAGGGAGCGAGTGAGTCTGTGTCCTCTGTGATCCGACTGCTCCTGAGCCAAACCTGTCCTTTGATCACTCAGTCTGCTTTGTGCAGCTCCGTGGTTAACAGGCTTTACTTTCGACGCGTTGCCCAGCTCGGGCGCTCTTCCATGGGCCAGTGTGTTCCACCCAGCCCACCATTAGTAGCCCCAGTAGAGCTGGGTGGGTGGTGGGCAGCCAGCCTCACTCCTGCATGCTGTCCTCCCTGGGCAGCCTGAGGTGTTTATGTGGGAACACACAGAGAGAGCTGGTCTGCAGATGTCAGTGGCAGAGGCTACAACGGTCTCTGGAACCACATTCGATGTAAGACGTTTTTCTTTGTCATTACAACATCAAAAGGCTAGCCTGGATGGGGTCAGACTAAAGTCTTTCCCTACGAGGCTTAATAAAATCAGACGCCTGATAGCAGGCCTCGGGCTCTGGCAGCCGTCCTCCACCACACCCTGGCCTTGGACTGGACCGGCCCGGTCTGGCTTGGCTCAGGTCCACGTTGCTCCTGGCCGATGTAGCGTTAGATGTTCAGTTACATAGTTGTCTGTAAACAAATACTGTGTTTTGTCAAATCCTCTGCCTGGGGACGTGAATGTTTTCCGCGGAGTAGGCCTACAGTGGTATTATGATTACTAACACGATACAATTCTAAATGTGTTGAACAAGAGTTTCATTTGGGGAATGGGCATTTTAGCTTAAAGTGATTATAAAAAGGTGAACTTTGAACACTGATAAAGATTCTATAAAGAATATAAGCTGGTTATGCATAGTTACCGTTAGAAACAAGCAACATACTTTATATTATGTAATGTGTATTGCTGGATTACAACCCGTATGATAATAGGCATATCTACCTACATTTGAAGGGGTACTTGGTTGATAATGTAATTTGTGCGAATGTTTATGATTTAAGTCTAATATGTAATAGAGCACCGACATTGAACCATTGTGCAAAGTGTCTCTGTTAGGCAGAGCCCAGTTTCCCTGCCCTGTGAGTTTTACCAGGGGCTTGTGCTCGCTCAGCTTTAGGAAGGAAACAGGCAGATTCCCAAGGGAAACCGTCACCTCCATATTTAGGAACTCTGGCTTTTGTTAGGGTAGACAAGCGGGGATCCCAGTTGTTTTCCACCCAAATCATTGTATCCGCAGCAACAGCAATCAACTTCTGACAGAGTCTGTATCTTCCCTCTCTGCCCTTGACTAGTCCATAAAACCTTGTCTGTTAAAACCAGACTGGGGCTCTAGGGTACCCTCTAGTGGTGTGACAGTCACACTGCTCAATGACCGGTAATGGTGTGTATCACAATCACTTTTTGAGTATGTTCCTTCCCTGATGAAAAAGTTATAAAGTATAATTATAATTGATACAATATAATTTCAAAATCCAAGTTCTGATGTCCTCTGTAGCGATAGAACATAAAGCAGCCGTCTAATTGAACAAATGTTCAACGCTTTTATTTCACACAGACACTGAACACAGTACCCATGTCTCCACGGAAACCAGCTGGACAGTGCCTCTGAGCCCCGCCCCACCAGCCACTACAGAGTACCCCAGCCAATGGGAAGACCCGCCAGCACCGGCCCATCTTCTGGACACATTCGCTGGCCTATCAGAGGAACCCAGGCCCGTGACGGAGGAGGCCATGCTGTCTAGAGACAGCCCTGATGGCTGGCTCAGGCTGGGAGACGCCACGGACACGGACACGTACACCGACAGACGTGGAGCTCCAGACACACACACAGCCACAGACTCACAGACCACAGACTCTCAGACCACAGACTCTCAGACCACAGACACTCAGACCACAGACTCTCAGACCACAGACTCTCAGACCACAGACTCTCAGACCACAGACTCTCAGACCACAGACACTCAGACCACAGACTCTCAGACCACAGACACTCAGACCACAGACTCTCAGACCACAGACACTCAGACCACAGACACTCTCAGGGACACAGACGCTCCCACCGTGGAGATGAGCACAGGCAGAGACAAACTCAGGGCAGACGGGTTTACGGCTACACAGAGAAACGGGGAGTCGCACACCACACATAGACAGAGAGATGCAGGCACACACAGAGCAGACATCGTCCAGTTTACAGCCACTCTAAGGCACAGGGAAACGCACACCCCTTACAGAGACACGGACACACACGCCACCTTCAGAGATACAGACACACATGTCACATCCATAGATACAGACACACATGCCACCTTTGGAAACACAGACACACACTCATCATTCAGAGAAACGGACACACGCGCCACATCCAGAGACATAGACACACACACTCCATCCAGAGACATAGACATAGACACCACCTTTGGAAACACAGACACACACTCATCCTTCAGAGAGACAGACACACACGCCACATACAGATACGTGGACACAGGGACGGTGGGTGTCCCAGTCCAAAGAGGCGGCCCCTACCTCTCCACCACCATGAGTCGGGCTGGCGAGAGGACTCTGCTGTCCATTCCCTCCAACAGCACCTCCTCCATGTACACCACAGACGACTCCAACTCCCAGCAGCCCTCATTCTCCTGGGAGACCACGGACGGCCGCGGCGGCCTTTCATCCATCAGGGCTAAAGACGTGGACTCTACGTCAGAGTCTCACCCCGCCCTCACCGCCAACTCCTCCAGCGTCGGACTATCAGAGACAGAGGGGACGTCCACAGGGACCCAGACACTGACGGGCACCACCCGATACCAGGACCTCACCTCGGGGTCGGACAGCGGGCCTTACTCCACCCCGCCTCTGGTGGTCCTGGAGAAAGACACTGCTGTGCCCGGCGGGGGCACTGTCCCCTCAGAGGTGTCTGTGTCCTCGGTCCCACCTATCCTCTCCTCTGAGGGGGACGTGTCCAGCACCTCGGGCCGGGGACAGGGGTATGACGGCCCCATCAGCGTCGGGACGTCCACCGAATCCTCCACGGGAATCCAGACGTCGTCCAGCACCACCCAGGTAGAGGCTACACACAGTCCCCCTAGGAACGGGACCAATCATACGCACTTATTATACATGTTGTAATGTTTTATAACGTTGAACTTTATTGTATCTTTTCTTTCAAATCGACACAACTCGAACAATCTAAACTCTAGTAAGTGCAGATTCAACTGTCATTTCTTAGGTTGTTATGTAAATACATTTACGTGATATGTGGTATTGTATTTCTCTCTCCTCTGGTCGTGTAGAGGGAGGGGGAGACGGAGGTGGTTCCTTCGTTGACGGAGGAGGCCAGTACCATCATGGGTCTTACCACAACGCCCCCTAGCGTCCCAGACGGCATGACGGCCGTGGATGACTCCGTGTCCAGGTTCTTGTCTGGACAGGCCCCCTTCCTCCCCAGGACAGAGACGCCGGCCCTGGCCACCGAAGTGCTGCAGGCTACCACCCCTGGCTCCGTCACTCCCAAGTAGGGAGAACATTATACATACTATACTCTGATGTGTTCAACTCTATAAGCAAAATATGATAGTTGAATACCAAAATAAAGTAATGAAGGTAAATTCAAAAGGAAGTATTAGGTCTTTCATTTTGTCAGTTTGTTTAATTCATCTAGATATTATAGAACTTGTTGGTTCTTCTGTGTGTTTCTGTCTAAGTTTGTTTGTTGTTGCACAATCCGTCCACCCAGCCCCCTGGTGACAGAGGAAGAGGGGACCCGTGAAGAAACATCAAGCACCAACACCACCCCTACCAACCCCCCAACCACCACCTGGCCTCCCCCCTCCAGCAGCAGCCCAACCCTGGCTAACGTCACACCTATCACCCCCTCCACCGCAATCACCACAACCACCACCACCACTGCCTGGGAGCAGCAGACCCCCAGCCCCTCCACCCCTCAGCACCAGCCCCCTACCCAGACCCAGACCCAGGGCACCTCCACGGGGTTCCGCACCCCCACAGACGTCACCACCCTCCACCTGGAGACCAGCACGGCCACGCCTGGGATCACCACCGGCCACGGGGAGCCCACCACCATCGCCACTACGGCCCCCTACAGCGAGGGCGCCCCCACCAGGAGCACCCTGGAAACGCTGCACACCACAGGGAAGCACACAGACCGGGGGAGTACGGAGGTGGAAGTGACTACGCTTCCCATGAGCATCGGCTCTACTCCTAAACCTGGTTGGTTCACTGTAGTAGTGCAGCATAATGTCTCAGCATAGTGACTAGTTCTAGTTTATTAATCTCAACAACAGGAAAGTACATTATTATCACTAACTATTATGATTATTATTATTCATAGTAAGACTGTTAGTGTTAATAGTATTATCACAGTATTTTGGTCTTTAGTGCATCTGAAGCCAGAATCTTTCTTGTCTCCAGTCAGTCCGTGTTCTCCCGACCCATGTATTAACGGAGGGGTGTGTGGGACCTCTGGAGGGAGAGGATTCACCTGTCGTTGTCTACCGGCATGGACAGGACCCACCTGCCAGGAAGGTGAGCTGTACATCACTGCCACCGTGTGTCATTTTCACATTAAGGTATCTAACTAGACTGAACCGTTTGTGTCACTGAGCAGCAGATATGGGCTCCATACTCCCGTGTGTAAATGTCGCTACAAAAAGAAAATGTATGATCTATGTTCGAATTTTTGATGCGTAAGGCTAAAGCGTATTGATACTGAAGCCTGTCTGTCCAGATGTGGACGAGTGTGTGGGACACCCGTGTCCGTCGGGCTCCAGCTGTGTCAACACACGAGGCTCCTTTAGCTGTGAGTGTCCGCCAGGCTTCGACCTGGAGGATGGACGCACCTGTACTAAAGGTAGGTAATGCTTAGCCAGTGCACCCCCTCCACCACACTTGTTTGTGTGTTTTTTCTATCTTAACCGTATGTATTCAAATAATTGTATGTCTTAATTAATACATGAGACTGCCATTAAACTACGGATTCTACAGAACTGTCGATCACACTGTAAAAGGGTCTCTGATTGTGGTCTGTCTCGTCCACAGCCAAGACCTTTTTGGGGACCTTCAGTGTCACCAAGGCGCTCTCTGACCCCCTTCTCCCTAACATGCACGAGCTCCAGAGAGAGATCCTCCTGTTGGTGAGGATCAGTACATCCACGTGCACATCTTCATAATGTACCACAGACATTGTCGTAAGGGCATTCATTCCATTCCATTAAGAGTAGTGTACACCATGGTTCATGGGCATTATGTTCATGTGTCATATGTTGGGTTACATCATGGCCGGAGCTGGGTCTCATGTTGGGTGTTTTGGTGGACAGACAGACAGACGGATAGTCTGTGTGAAAATGCTCATTTACATTTCCTTTGGTGTTCTGTGTTTCCAGCTCAATGCTTCCCTGTCCATTCTGCATGGTTACAGTCGCTCCACTGTCAGCAAAAGGTTTGTCTGTGTTTTTCAAAGTGCCGTTTTGTGCTTGTCTTGGATTACGGCGTCATGGACAACACGACACCGTGTGTATTTAGGTGAAATGGGAACGCTAGCCCATGGATCTATAAAAAGGAAATGCATGCTAGGACTTAACAAGCTGTATTCACTGTGCTGGTTATGGATAAAGTTATCTTTTCATGTCTTTTTATCTTAAATCCTCTCTTCCTTTGTTTTCCCCTCCTCCCTCTTATCTGCTCTCCCCCCACCTGTTTCGTCTTCACACCTCCTCTCTTCTCCCCCTCCTCCGCTCCCTCCCCTCCCCTCTCCGTGCTCCAGAGGAGATTTCTCAGAGGGCCGAGGTGTCCGTATCGCAGCCGTCAACATGTTCTCCGTCTCCACGGATGTGAGCAGCACGGAGGTCTTCAACAGCATCCAGATGACCATGACTAACTGCAGCTCCTCCCTGGCTCACTGTAGAGTGGTGCTGCACCACCAGCTCTCCTACCATGGTAAAGGGCCTGCTAGTACCACACACGCACACACACACACGACGCACACACACACACACACACACACACACACACACACACACACACACACACTTTCGGTGTTACTTTTCATGACTACACGCTAAAAGGTGTAAATGTAGCCGGCCTGATGCTGGACTTAGCACCGGCTAGCGAAATCAAGTCTGCGTTGTGTCTTGGGTGTAATAACGAGCTGCACACGAGAATACCGTCCACCTGTGTGAAAACACATACAATTCAATACAGCCACCACACACACACACACACACACACACACACACACACACACATTCAGACCACATGAGAGACTGACGTGCTAGCGGGACTAGCTTAAGTTCAACGGAACATTAGCATTTCTCCCCAAGTGCTGTATTTACATTAAAAATCATATTTCACACAGTTAGCAAAACTGAAACAATGTACACACATCACATAACTCATTTTCTATCAGAATATGAACACACACAACGTTTTCTGCTTACCTCCCCTCTGTAGTCTCATAGCAACTGAGGGGAATGGCGCGAACACACAGGAAGTGTGAGTGAACCGCCAAAATAAGAGTCCTTATCCCAAACGTTCTTATATATATTAGTACAATAAAATAAAAATAAAATACAGATGATAAACAGGATTTTGGTGAAATTAACAAACATAAGACAACATGGGCTACATCAAGAGGATTGGATCGACGCTTGACATTCGTTTAGTTTCGACACCTTTGGTACTCACTAAAAGCTTTCTGAGTGGCTGAAGGTCTTTTCATTTTAGCAAGAGGTACTGCCCAAACACTACTCTGCAAGAGTTGGAGGTGGGTCATTTTGAATTGGAGTACCCCTGGCCGACTGCACCAGGGGGTGTGTGATACGTGGAGAACGTGTTGTAACGCCATGCCTGCTTGTGTGTTGCTTCCCCAGTGGAGAGCCTGTGTGTGGCCCAGCACACCCAGTGTGACCAGGAGCGCTCCAGCTGCTCCGACTCCAGTGGGATGGCCTTCTGCCAGTGCCTGCCTGGCTACTACAAGCACAACCCAGAGGACCTGTCCTGCATAGGTACTACCACCTCCCCCTGTGTGTGTGTGTGTGTGTGTGTGTGTGTGTGTCTGTGTGTGTGTGTGTGTGTGTGTGTGTGTGTGTATTGTTTTTCCGTGGAACTTTGTAATATAACAATAATAAATAAAAAACACATTTTTTTCATTTGATCTGTATGTTTTTTGTGTTTGTCGATAATCATTCTCTCGATGTAGATTTACGGTTGGACAGTATGTGACCACTATGAAGCAGCTGTCCTCTCATTATGCCCCTTTTTTTCAGAGTGCGGTGATGGCTTTAAACTGGAGAATGGCACCTGTGTCCAGTAAGCACTGAACGTTTGAACATTATCTAAGCTGTGAGCTCTGTGCTGCACGTACATTTTGGCTATAGCCCCCACTTTAACGGTTTGTTCCTAACCCCCAAGGTGCACCTTTGGATTTGGTGGATTCAACTGTGCCAATTGTGAGTGAGCCATTACAAACTACCACTGTTTTTTTGTCATTACAGTTTGAGTATAATTACGTCATTTAAAATCAAATATTGTCTCAAATTTTAAACCAACCGCATTGTTGTGCATGCAGTCTACAAATATGTGGGTGGTACTTGGGTGTTCATTTGATTGCAGAGATTCTAACTGACCTGTGTGTTACTGTCTAGTTTACAAGCTGATTGCTGTGGTGGTGTTACCAGCAGGGGGCGGTGTGCTCCTCATCCTCATCATTGCTCTCATTGTCACATGCTGCAAGTAAGTGGACCTGGAAGTTAGATGTTTATTCTCTACATTGTACCATAGCAAAATTATACTTTATCAAAAGTAGTTTTTAGTTGACAGTACATTATGCCAGAAAGGCTGCACAGAGATGTTCAGATAGTTTCATACCTAGCCATGGTCTACGGTCTTGTTTACATCCAGCAGTGGTAGCATATTGTACACATCATAGATTATAGTGCTTTTGGGAGCACTTTGGACTGACTCAGGATAACGGAGGCCACATTCTTCTACGCGTGCCTTGTTATTGGGTGAGCCTAAAGTCGTGAATCATTATAAAAAATAAAAAATAAATCCTTTCTCTCCTCTCCAGAAAAGACAAGAACGACATCAGCAAGATAATTTTCAAGAGCGGAGACCTTCAGATGTCTCCGTACGCCGACTTCCCCAAGAGCAACCGCGTGTCCACGGAGTGGGGGAGGGAGACCATCGAGATGCAGGAGAACGGCAGCACCAAGAACCTGCTGCAGATGAACGACATCTACTACTCCGTACGTCCACTCACGTGGCCTGACCTACTCCCAGCTTCACAGGGCTGCTTCTCTGTAGAATGCGTTTGCGTAGCGCAACTACATCAAATACGTCTTTTACGTTTGTCTTGATTCGAGAATTTCATTGCCGCACTATTGATCGCCACCCGTTGACCTTCGCTTTGAAGTGTGTTATAAGCAAATGCGTAACTGTTCTATAGGTTGCGATCCTTCTGTATAACTGTACACCTTCCTTAGTCGACTCATTTCTCTAATACTTAATATCTATTTAGTCTGTGTCTCTGCCCTTCTTCATCCTCCACTCATTATGGGGCCCATTTTGGATTTCTCTAATGTACCCTGCTGTCTTCCTGTTTCCTGTGGCAGCCTGCGCTACGTAACGCGGACCTGGAGAGGAACGGCCTGTACCCCTTCACTGGGCTGCCCGGCTCACGTCACTCCTGCATCTACCCGGCCCAGTGGAACCCCTCCTTCACCAGCGACGACTCACGACGCAGAGACTACTTTTGATCGTCGGCGGTCGCACTACACAGAAACACACAAACAGAAACACACACACACACACACACGCACACACACCCCCAGCCTGCCTGTTTGAACCTTTGTGACAGGATTGATGTTGCATGTTGATGCTGTGGCTAGAGGGTAATTTGCATTGCCTTGTCAGGTCACCTGGACCTGCAGACATCCTGGGCTAAGAGACAGGCAAACCAAATGGCATGATTGTCCTTGGCTTGTTGGGTGCAAGAGGAGTACTGCTTACCACTAGTGGGATTTGGCAAACGTTTGTCAGGAGCAATAACTTATATTTACTGAACCAGCTAAATTTTAAGAAACCCATAGCTGCCACACCTAAAAGAAATGTTCTAGGTAAATAAAGGAATACAAATTCAATTGATGTAAAAAGCTGTTTAGCTGAGGTGAAAGATCCACCAAATATTTGTCATAGGAATTTATCAATGCCTATATAACCTCACACATGTCTTGTCTTAATTTATTATTTTTACAAGATTGACGTGTCGCACACAAAGAGGATGATGCACTTTTAGAGATTTGTTTGTGTGTCTTGGTTTGTTTGTGTGTGTGTGTGCAGCTGTTTGTTTGTAAATATTTGCATTAGTTCCTTTGCTATTTTGTATCCTTATTAGAATTATTTACTTCCTTCATCTATGGATGGTGTTGAATTTCTGACGTTTTAGTCAGACATGTATTTAAATAAAAAAGGTCTGCCACTGTTAGAGATAATGCATATTATTCCTGGTTGATCCGTATGCATGTATCCATATGCTAGAATGTACTGTATACTGGTTGAACCAATAACAGCAAAAATCTGCTATTTCATTTAATAATATGCATAATCTTTCATAATTATCTCTGTTATTATACCAAAGCAACACTGTACTTCTCCCTCTGTGGTGACTTTTAATATTTATAAGGTCCATTTCAACTGGTTTCCATGTGGCTTTCTGAATGATCATTACTTCCTCTTCTAGCCAACACAAACAGGCATGATGAAATATCGACAAAGAAGTCATGTATTTTGCACTTAAGTACAGTGCATATTTTGAATATTAATTTTAACCTGTTTGTGGTTTACACTTGATCTGTTAGTATGTGATGAAAATGGGAAAATAAATCCAGTAACATGTTTTGTAGTACGCTAACCGTCAGTGAAATCCCAGTGAGGTGCTAGTTGAAGTTTGTTAGTGGCAGGGTCTCAAAGAAGATGTCAAGCTGATGTCTGTGTTTGGTGTCTTTATCTAAGTATGAAAACCATTGCTATTGAAATCAGTGATGTCACACTATTGTTTTTGGTAAACTGGGACGTCCTAAAACCTATTCATCACATTGTCTAAATGTTAAGTGTTTGGGCAAGGGGCTGCTTTAACCCTTGCTCATGGACAGAGTATATGCTTTTTTCATGAGAAAGTGGGTAGAAGAAACATGAAACAGGAATTTTGTTTTAAAGGACTTCATATTGTTTACACAAAAACATGTTTGGATTTCTCCTACGCAGCAGCTGTGTGTTTGTGTGCTCTTGGTCCACATCAGCTCCCCAGGACATGTGTCATATGAGGATCAACAATAGGTCATAGTGTGCACCTCTGAACAAAGCAGGATTGAAGAGACCTTTGACCTTAGTACTTGTATCACTGAGTTGCCTGGTATTGCTTACAACAAATGACTGCATGGATGCATATTGTTGTATCTCCTTTTCTTTGCCATTGTGATATTTCCAATATATCCAGACAGGACTGAAAAGGTAATGTTAGGGGTAGGGATGGAAAAAAATATGTTTCTAATTGAATAGATATACCCTAAGTGCCTACATTACAAGCCTATGAGGGGACTTTGGGAGAAGCAGGGGATAGGGCAGAGCCTCTAGCCCCTTAGGCCAATGCATCCCTGGGTCAAATGTAAATTAGTCATGGTCCAATTGAAACGTTTTCCCTATCAATGAACTAATGACAACCGCCTGCTATAAATTGGTGTTCTTCATCAGATACAGTACCACCGCACTCTTATTACTTTAACTTTGAAAACATGGAGGTTACTGTAATTTATATAAGCAACCTAGTTTTTCTGGCTATTAATGTGCCCCTGGTATGTGCTAATTTAATAGCAAACATGTTCTTTGGGTTTTGCCTGATATTTCCACCTCTCAACAAAGACGGACTAAAACAACCTTTAAATTTGCTGCTGGGATCTTTGATTTGTTGCACGATTGTTTACCTGATATCATTTACTGCAAACTACTGTGTATTGCGCTTTTTGTCAGGTGACATACGCTATAGACTATATAATTTTTCATACCTAGTGGTGTGGTTTAGTTTATATGTAAGTATGACTTCGTCTGTTTGGCTGAATTTCTTCTACTACACCCAGATTGTTCCTTCACAGAGAGCTCTCTTCATCTGGGTGAAGAGGAACATCAAATCTATCATCTACTGTGCTCTGTTCGTTGACAGAATGTTCTATTTGTTTGTTTTTTCAGTGTCGTTTGCCTATGTACTAATGATATTTTCTTTAACCCCTGGGTTCATCTACGTTAGCAGCTACACTAATGCAACATACAACAACATGACATTATTGCTTTCAGATGTTGCTGGATTCTATGAACTTTTTTACACAAAGTTTGTTTGTTTCGCAATGCAAACCGTTTACCTGCTCGTCTGTATGTGTGTCATGACGGTCTCAAGCTTCAACACTGTGCGCTACTTGCGTGGACACATAAGGAGCATGTCAGTGAGTGGCAGCCCCTTCTCCTCTCCACGCCTGCAGAGCCAAGTGAGGGTCACTGTCACTGGGATCCTGCAGGGGGTGTTCTACCTCCTTGGTGCAGTCTGGATCCTCTTAGAATCATTTAGTACAAATTTCTCCACAACCCTCCACGTTGATCTTTCAGCCACCTACACCGTCATCGCTCTCTACATGAGTGGCACCACAGTTAACTTGGCTTTAGGTCAGACTCTGTTCAGACACAAGGCAGCGGAGGTTTGGCACAAAGCTGTCATGTCTTTGCGACACTGGATAACACTGCAAACTGCAATTTGATGATAAGCAATGTAAAAGGAAAGCAGGTTCAAAAAGAAAACATATAAGTATACTACGTAACGTAATACATGATGCTCTGATATGCACTGTTTATCATGTTTGGGATATGCAGTACATGACACGACTATTATTCTGCCCAAGAAACAACATGGGTCATTGTTTTGTTTTTTTAATGACCTTCTGTAATATGTTGCCTAAGGATCCATATAACACACTTCGTGCTTTCCTGGATAGCAACATTGACAAGGAATTGAGAAAAAACACATTGCAGTAGAATATATACATTATAAACTCATTTTAAAGAGCTATGTATAATTCAAAATAATACAATGTCAGTTAGGGGTAGCCGTGTTTTCTAATAATGTTTTTGTAAAAACCAAATGTCTTATGAACATTGCTTTTTTTCTTAACATAACCTTAAGAGAGCGAATTCTATTGATTTAAACTGCTCCCTTACTTGGATATGGTTAGGCAAACTTAACTGCTTCTCACAGAATAGGCCCTGTGTATCACCAGCTCGGTAACCAGTCAACCGAGTTAACTTTAGATTAAAACAACATATAAAACTAACACATTGCGTACACAAGTACAGTGCAGTTGGTGTCATTGGGGATGAATGACCTCGCTGTTTTTAATTTTCTACTGACATCCAGATAATGTTCCTAGAGAGCTCTCTTCATCTGGGTGAAGAGGAAAACAAGTACATCATCTACTGTCTATATGTCTATATGTCTATATGCTTGTCTGCCTGTTTGTGATGACGATCTCAAGCTTCAACACTGTGCACCACCTGCAAAGACACATAAGGAGCATGTCAGTGAGCGGCAGCCCCTTCTCCTCTCCACGTCTGCAGAGCCAAGTGAGAGTCACTGTCACTGGAATCCTGCAGGGGGTGTTCTACCTCCTCTGTGAATTTTGGATTCTCTTTGATACGATAACCTGGAACAAATCTTTGTACTTTACTTTTGATCTTTCCTTCACCCACACAGTTGTGTCTCTCTACATGACTGGCACCACAGTGAACCTGGCAGTTGGTCAGTCTCTGTTCAGACAGAGGGCAGCTGAGGTTTGGCTCAAAATCTCACAAGCTACAATGTCACTTAGGCTGTGCAGATGTAATTGGAAATGCTAAGGATTTATTTAACATAGTTTTTTTAAAAGGAGAAGCTATATAAACCATGGCCAATTTGAGGTTGTGACAATGAATATTCAGTAGAGTCTATACATAATCTAATACACAACGATATAAAATGCAACGTGTGGTCCTCTGCATGTAACGTAGCAGAGCTTAATTCGGCCTTGCCCGAGACATTACATAGACCAGCTTTTTAATTGATTTGACATTTTCAAATGTTAGTGTGAAATCGATGAACTGCCTTAATTACTTTTCATTAGTAAAAGCATTAGCAAAGATCAAATAAATAAAAAAATATCAGTACATTTCTGAATTAAAATATATAGATTTACTGTATACATTTTGAGAAATATTGTTTGTGTCCTGAGAACCGGAACAGGGTAATAGAAATGTATGTATCGAGATAAAGTTGGAAAAGAAAACCTGAAACTTTGATTTGACTGCGCTATTACTTATTGAAGCTAATCCATACAGCACGTTCTAAATATGTATGAATCTTAAACATTTTATCAAAAAAATGATCTACTTTTACATGATTAGCTATATCTATTACCAAGATAACCACAAGTAAAAGAGTCAAAACATTTACAAATAGAAAATAACTATGGTTTTTAGAGAGAGAAAAACACAAATAAATATTTTACATGAATACATAAATGTTGTGCATTTTGCTTCCTTTGTGGTGACATTTCCATCATGTCCAATGTAAATGGTTATGGTCCAGATCATCTGTTTTCCATATTGATTCCTGACAGCTGACAACTGCTTGGTATTTATTAGCCTTGTAGTTCTACATCAGGTCTCACAGAGATTACTTTGAACTGGCCTTTACTTTGAAAAGATGGGGTATACTTACATCACTTTAAGCAATTTAGCTTTCAACGCTATTAATTGGCCACTGGTCATTCTAAACCTGATTGCAAATATGTTCTTTGCATTTTGTCTGATCTTTCCACCACTCAACAAAGACGGACCGAAACAACCTTTGAATTTGCTGCTGGGATCTTTAATTTCTTGCACGAGTGTATACCTGATATTTCTTACCACAAACTACTGTGTGTTAGTATTTATGTCAGAAGAAAAAGTCTTAACCTTTTATTACATCACATACCTACTAGTGAATTATACTTTAAATACTAGTATGACCTCGTCTGTCTGGCTGAATTTCTTCTACTACATCCAGATTGTTCCTGCCCAGAGAGCTCTCTTCATCTGGGTGAAGAGGAACATCAAGTACATCATCTACTGTGCTCTGTTTGTTGACAGAATGTTCTATTTGTTTGATTGTACAGTGAGCCTCTCTATAATTTTTATTTCTTTCACTACGGAGTCTATTTTTGACAATAACATAACTTCGAGCAATGCCACTAATGTGAATATCACAGCAACCGATAACAATGAAATTGGACTGTCTTACGCTAGTCAAGTTTTTTTCTACATGGAAATTGTCTACAGTGGTGTCTGCCTGTTTGTGATGACGATCTCAAGCTTCAATACTGTGCACCACCTGCGTGGACACATAAGGAGCATGTCAGTGAGCGGCAGCCCCTTCTCCTCTCCACGCTTGCAGAGCCAAGTGAGGGTCACTGTCACTGGGATCCTGCAGGGGGTTTTTACCTTCTCTGTGAAGTTTGGATTCTCTTCATTAAATTAACTTGGACTTACTCCCAAACATATTATTTTGATCTTTCCATCACTTACACCATTGTCTCCCTCTACATGACTGGCACCACAGTGAACCTGGCTGTTGGTCAGGCTCTGTTCAGACAGAGGGCAGCTGGGGTTTGGCTCAAAGTCTCACAGATTGTAAAGTCAAAGAGGCTCTCTTGCAAACTCACTTAGGATTTTTTTATGGAAAGATGTAAGGTCATTAGTAAAAAAACGTGTGTTATCTCTGTTTAATTACTAATTACTTTCCTGCTGTTATGTTGGTTTGAGAAAACATACACCTCTCTTTATAGGCCCTTGTGTTTTTGGCCCCAACATTTACATCACAGCAGGTTTGCAGGTTTTTTTCTAATTGATGTTGTTTCCACTGCTTATGGTTTGTGCCATCATCAGCCTAATGAGGATAGCTACATTTTGTACCTACATGTGTTCTGTGAAAGTAATAATGTTTTGCTCCAATTATCATGTTAGCATTAAAGACAAGTGTCGTTCAATGGGACTTATAAAGTTCTTTGCCAGTAAATTCTTGAAAACGTTCCACTTATTCCAGTTAATTATGGAATATTTGGGGTCATATCCGGACATTGCAAAATAGCCTGAGCTTACAGCCCACAGCTTACACTTCCAAAGCCCAGTCTTTAGAGATTGCCGCAAGAGTATGAGTTGGACTGCTTACCATTTCATTTTGCTATGAGGCATACGACCTTTACACCAATGTACAGTGTACTGTAAATTTCCTCACCTGGACCTGTTTTTCAACATTAAATTGTGTATTTGTTTCTGTAGTCAAGGGTCAAACCCGTGCTATCAATATGTGAGTAATCTCTCACCCCTGCTTCAGCAGACTCTAGGGCTATTTTCACTTTAGTTCTGTTAGTAGCTTTTGAGGTTGTGCTCAGTCCACTGATTACAGTGTTAAGTGCTGCAGACATGAGTTGCTACCCCATGTCTGCCCCATTAGGGTCTATTACCTCTGGTCAGATGTTTTTCCGCTCTGTCACAAGGACCTTCCCTCGATGTCAGATGTTTTATTCACAAGTCACCAAAAACATCTGAATGGGACATTTCAAAAATACACAGGATACGGTGTTCCTAGGTGTAGTCTCGCAATGCCAGACCTATCTCCACACTTTGTTGCACTGTGCCAGCGCTGAAGAATATACTGGGTGTTATAATATCCGTTATTACGTTATCCAAGCACTTTATAAACCAAGATTTAGATTGGATTTGGGTTAAAAGCAGATGTGTGAATGGCGTTCTCAAGTGGACACCAACAAAGTAAATCTCGTATTACTGCAAGGCTTGATAGGACATTTGAAATGCATAAGGCGTTCTTTGGCATCTTTTGTGGGAATATGTTTTATGTGAAAGAAGTGTTGTCTATGAACTACAAACAACAACGCAAAATAAACCAACAATAAAAACTAAAATAGCATGTCCACTATAATGCAATAAAAAAGATATGTATGAGTTTGAGATAGTCCTCAGTCTGTTCGTGATCATTGTTATTGGTTTTTGCGTAGAAATCTGATTTTAACATTCAGTATTTAAATGTGATACCCTGATACTGTGATTCGTATGAATGTGATACTTAAAAATAATTGATGGAGATGAGTGACTTTTTTTTTTATTCTTAATACGCCTTTGGTCTTTCTTAACTTAATAGCCAATTTTTTCTTTGCATTTTGCCTTCTATTTCCTTCCCATGGTAGAGAAGAACTGAAGCAGCCTCTGAAGACACTGCTGGGATCCCTTGTGTTAAGCACAGTCTTTTACTTTACTTCACTAATAGTAATACACTTCCAACGTGGGCTTGACACAGTTTTGTCGCTTAATTTCTTCTTTGTCTCGTTCTTGTTTGTGCTGAATTATATGTTATCCGCCAGTATGACCTCGACTGCTTGTCTCAATCTCTTACACTCAGATTGTACCTGCAAATAGACCCACTTTTATCTGGGTGAAGAAGAACATCAAGTCCATCATCTCCTGGTCTTTATTTTTTGACAGAACGTTCTATTTGTTCTAGATGTCATCATAGATCATGGACTGTATTATGCAGAGGATTTTTGTTTCTTGGTTGGAATTGTCTGCAGTTGTGTCTACTTGTGTGTAATGATGGTCTCAAGCTTCACCACTGTGCGCTACCTGCATAGACACATAAGGAGCATGTCAGTGAGCGGCAGCCCCTTCTCCTCTCCACGCCTGCAGAGCCAAGTAAGGGTCACTGTCACTGGGATCCTGCAGGGGGTTTATTATTTCCTCTGTGCATTTTTGATCCTGTTCGATAAATTAACTTGGACTTACTCCCAAACATTTTGCATTGATTTCTCCACCCAATACACTGTTGTCTCCCTCTACATGACAGGCACCACAGTGAACCAGGCTGTTGGTCAGGCTCTGTTCAGACAGAGGGCAGCTGGGGTTTGGCTCAAAGCCTCACAGATTGTAAAGTCAAGAAGGCTATTTGGCTAATTTACATGAGGTTTTGAAAGCAATGGAAATAGGATCAAAGCTCACTTGAATTTCCTTGCTGTGCAATACCATGCAATTTAAGCACAAAGTGTGTATAAAGAGATGGTCTACATATTTGTCTGTTTGTGATAATGGTCTTAAATGTCCGCACTGTGAGAAACTTTGAGAAACTTTGTGATTTAAATATATTTGAAGGAAAGTTGTGGTCTTGGATTACCTAAAGCTGGTTTAATTTGGGATTTCTGAAAGGTGACAAAGCTCTGCAAAATATTAAAAGAGACAAAATCCCCAGTAAAAAAGCACTGGGGCCCCACATTTGTAAAAGATGGAGGTTATTAGAAGCGGCTTGGTTTTTCTAACTGTTTATATTATATACCACTGTGAAATTATGTTTACAGTTCCAAACATAACTTTCAATTTTTTTATCAGATTGGGTTTATATCTCTTGTGATTCTATTGATATGAGATATTTTTTATATATCACAATGCCTTTCTCCAATGTAAATAAGTCCATTTGATCTGCTAAAAGGTTACTAATGGTATTTAAAGTTTTTGCATTCTAAAAAGAACGCATGCATACCTTTATCAAATTCACAGTTGACTATCATTGTCACTGTATTAACAAAATTGCAACATGTCATTAAACTGTGAAAATGTGTGTGGACTTGTTTGTCTTATCAGCTTCCAATTCAATGTCATCTTTAGGCCAGCTCCAGTTTTGAATACGAAGTTATATAAAATAATCCCCTTCATTTATTAAAAAGTTAATACATTTATTCTTTGATTTTCAGACAGTAGCCTTATGTTCTTGTTCTGAGGCTATTAATAATACATATATCTAAATCTAACTATTTTTACATTTGACATTCACCATTTCATTGTGTATTCTGAGTTTAAACAGAAATATAGTATGTAAAAATACACTGCAAACATGTACGTGGCATAAACTTTTTCTTTATTTTGTAAAAGAATGGGGATTTATTATTTATTTAATGAAACTTTAAGTCTATCTACAGTAATTTTATGTCAAAACTGTTATTTTGGCCATGGTCAATTTTAATAATGAATGTGCAAATATACGGCTTGAGGGTGACAGCTACAACTAGCCAGTGTTTTGCAGTGCATCTGGATTCAAACACTTGAAGATACCAACATGGAGCCTTTTCAATTGAATGACCTCAAATCTGTGACTATAAATGGACCTTTGGTCTTTCAGATTTTTTTGCCAACACTTTTTTGCATTTTGTTTGATAGTTCCACTGCATGGCAGAAATAAACTAAAACAGCCTCTGGCGATGCTGCAAGGATCATTGTTGTGCTGCACAATATTATACTTGATATCAGTTATTGCGGTATTTTGCATTTACTGTAGATGAAGTGAGTGCTGAGGTCTTTTTTGTTTCCTTCCTAGTCGTAAGTTATACTTTATGAGCTCTTCTGTCTGGTTGAATTTCTTCTACTACATCCAGATTGTTCCTGCCCAGAGAGCTCTCTTCATCTGGGTGAAGAGGAACATCAAGTACATCATCTACTGGGCCCTTTTTGCAGACAGGATGTTCTATTTCTTTAATTTGACTGTCTCTCTGGTTTTATATTTTCTTCCTATCAATGACATCACTACCAACAATAGCAGCGAAATAAACTCAACAACTGTACATAATAGTGCAAATAAAACCTCTGATGGACTATGCAACCTAAGTTTTTTCCAATATTGGACTTGCATTTACGTTGGCTGGCCTATGCCTGATGATTGCCTCAAACATCACCACAGTGCACGTTCTGCCTAGACACATAAGGAGCATGTCAGTGAGCACCCCTTATCTTCTCCTCTCCACGTCTGCAGAGCCAAGTGAGGGTCACCATCACTGTGAGCCTGCACTCCATGTATGCCTGGTTGCGCCGCCATGTTTTTGTCTGCTGTTGGACCCTTTTCATCCTGCAGGTGGTGTTCTACATATTTGGTGCAGTCTGGTTTTTTACCTACACATTTAACTGGCTTGAAGGCACATATTATTTTATATTATATCACCGGCCAATGAGATAGCGTTTTGCACTTTCATGATTGGTTGCTGAAACAAAGGAAATGACCGTGTTTAGATTTGAGGGCAGAGGGCAGCTGGGGTTTGGCTCAAAGTCACACAGGCTAATTTGATCAGACTGTGTGGATCTTAAATCTGGGAAACATGTTTTTTTCTTTACTGGTGCACAGTATGTATAAAGTACACATGTCAGACGATGTTGTCCCTACTTTTTAAATAGAGAATTGAAATATCTTATTAACAATACAGATGTTGTCTGCTAGTTGTCTGGGGCAAACTATGTTGAGTTTGTGTGTTATATTTGACTGTGGACTGTGCTTTAACAAATTTCACAAATAAATATGATCAATGTCAAAAGTGTTGTTCCTAAAAGGTTTTAAGTGACATGAATTTTAAACAGTTAAACAGTAAATCCCTGTCCATTGTGAACAGCCTCCCAAGCATATTGGCTTCATCAGGCCCTTTTTTAATCTTTCTTACTAAACTCAATACGTTTTTCTTCTTTCCAAACAAAAACAACAACAAAAACAATTTCAACAAAGAACAAGAACATAAAGACTACAGTGAATTTTCAAAAATAACGAATTACCCCGTTGCCTGCTTGGCTGTGTCAAAGATTAATTTAGTGATTCTCACTTGAAATTGGTCACAGCATAGCGATCTAATGTCTGCTGGAGGGGAGCTCAGCTTTGGAAAACTGCATTCTATTCTGTTTAATAATGTTTTAAAAATATTGGATGCAAATTATAGATAGTTTAAAGGAAGAATTCTTCTAAAATCTCCAGAGCCACTCATACTAAACAGAGCAACAAGGCCATTCTTGGAAATGAAAATGATGTATGGTGCGGTTGATAGATACTGTATGTTTGTATGAGGAAATGTTTGTTCTACTTGTTTGTCCACTTGTTCCCGATGACGATTTTGAGCTTTTTCTGATATTTACATAGACACACAAGGAGCTTTGTGACATTCACATATATATACTTTGAATATTGAAATGTGAATGGAATGGGTTAGACACTGTCCATGTTCCGCTTCTTTGAAAATACTCTTGATAGCAGTTGATTTAAACTGGTTGTTTTGAGGGTTCCTGACAGCTACACCTAGCCAGTGTTTTGCGGCGCAACCGGATTCAACCACTTGAAGATACCAACATGGGGTCTTTTAAAATGACGAAAGATTTATTTGAGATTATAAATGGACCTTTGGTCATTCTGAATGTTTTTGCCAACATCTTTTTTGCATTCTGTTTGATCTTTCCACTGCATGGCGGAAAGGAACTGAAACAGCCACTGAAGATGCTGCTAGGATCATTAGTGTGCTGCACAATATTATACTTGATATCGCTTACTGCATGGTATTTTGCATTTAGTGTAGATGAAGTGAGTTTTGAGGTATTTTTTGTTTCCAACCTAGTGGGATGGTATACTTTATTTACTATGATGAGCTCCTCTGTCTGGCTGAATTTCTTCTACTACACCCAGATTGTCCCTGCCCAGAGAGCTCTCTTCATCTGGGTGAAGAGGAACATCAAGTACATCATCTACTGGGCCCTTTTTGCAGACAGGATGTTCCATTTCTTTAATTTGACTGTCTTTCTGGTTTCATATTTTCTTCTTAGCAGCGAAAAAATCTCAAAAACTGTGCATTATAGTGCAAATAAACTATCTGATGGACTAAATTGTGCATTTTTTATTTCTTTCATTATTGGACTTGCATATGTGTTGGCTGGCCTATGCCTGATGATAGCCTCAAACATCACCACTGTGCGCTACCTGCATAGACACATAAGGAGCATGTCAGTGAGTGGCAGCCCCTTCTCCTCTCCACGCCTGCAGAGCCAAGTGAGGGTCACCATCACTGCGATCCTGCAGGCGGTGTTCTACCTCTTTGTTACAGTCTGGTTTTTTACCTACACATTTATCCAGTTTAAAGGCACATATTATTTTGATGACAAAATTTTCTACACAGGTATCTCCTTCTACATAAGCGGCACCACAGTGAACCTGGCTGTAGGTCATGCTCTGTTCCGAGAGAGGATAGCTAAGATTATACTCGGTCTCCGTTGCTGTCAAGCCACTTAGATCATGTGGCTAGATCATTAGATCATTAACGGGACTCCAAAAACAGCTGAGAGCAACCATACAAACTGCACTGTTTGTGTGAACAGGCTAATGAATGTGACTGTTTAAATGTATGCTGACCAAAATGGAACCTTTAGCCAGTCATCGTGTATTATAAATCCCATCCACTACTCATTCTATAAGGCACACTCATGGGCACCATTTTCCTCCTAAGTTAGGATCTTTGTAATATGACTGTAGATACACAGACTCTTATATTGGATTTCTGGTGAGGGAGAGTGTATATTACTTCTTTAAAATGTACTTATTTCATGAATGCATGTGAACATACACACTTTTAAAACTAAGTAGGCCTAATTTGAAACTATTTTGATTCATATTTAGCCATGCTATTCTGCTACATGGTTGATTTAGTTGTGGCCACTATAGCATATTTTCATATATAAATTAAAGTGTATTTAATTGTATATTAAAACTACCCCAATAAAAATACAAACGTTTGCTTTGTTTGGTTATAAAAAATGGTTAATTTACTTGCATGCTTGGGTAAGGGGGCATGGAACCTTTGGCCATTAATTCTGGTTTCCCACATCCATAGGTCTAATGTAAAGTAGCTATGGTCCATTTTAACTGTTTTACTGGCGATGTTTTTGACAGCTGAAAACAACTTGGTTTTACTGCTCCACAAAATCACAGAGACAGAAAGAGACCAGCGCAAAAATATTTCCCCAATGTGGAACATACTCATCTTGTGATCAGTGACCTGGCTTTTGTTTGTGTTAGTGCACCTCTGGTCCTTTAAACCTTTGCCAACATGTTCTTTGCCTTTTGCTGGATCTTTGGTGGAGAAGAACTGAAGCAGCCTCTGAAGACACTGCTGGGATCAATGATCCTCAACACAATTTAATACTTGACAACCAACCAACCTCCTCTGTTTGGCTGAATGTTTTCTACTACACCCAGATTGTTCCTGCCCGAAGAGCTCTCTTCATCTGGGTGAAGAGGAACATCCAGTACATCATCTACCATGCTCTGTTTGTTGACAGAATTTTCTATTTGTTATATTGTACTTTCGTCCTTTTAAGATTTGTGGTATTCTCCATTATCAAAGACGCTATCTTACAAACTCACTAAAGATTTTTCTTATGGAAGGATGTAAGATCATTAGTAAAAAACGTATGTTATCTCTGTATAATATATGTTTTTTCCAGTCAAGACAATTATTTTTCTTCCATTCGATTTACGTTTCGGCTGTTATGATGGCTTGAGAAAACTTACGTGTTCTGTGAAAGCAATAACGTTTTGCTCCAATTATCATGTGTAGACAAGTGTCGTTCAATGGGACTATTAAAGTTCTTTGCCAGCAAATTCTTGAAAACGTTCCACTTATTCCAGTTAATTATGGAATATTTGGGGTCATGTCCGGACATTGCAAAATAGCCTGAGAATACAGCCCACAGCTGACACTACCAAAGCCCAGTCTTTGGAGATTGCCGCAAATTTATGAGTTGGATTGCTTACCATGTAATGTTGTTATGAGGCATATTACCTTTACACCAATGTACATTGTACTCTATACATTTCCTCACCTGGACCTGTTTTTTAACATTAAATTGTGTATTTCTTTCTGTAGTGCATCTCATGCTCATAGTTGTTGCATTGCCAAGGGTCAAACCCATGTTATCAATGTGTGAGTCATCTTTCACCCCTGCTTCCGCAGACTCTAGGGGTATTTTCACTTTAGTTCTGTTAGTAGCTTTTGAGGGTGTGCTCAGTCCACTGATTACAATGTTAAGTGCTGCAGACATGAGTTGCTACCCCATGTCTGCCCCATTAGGGTCTATTACCTCTGGTCAGATGTCTTTCCGCTCTGTCACAAGGACTTTCCCTCGATGTCAGTTGTTTTATTCACAAGTCACCAAAAAATTATGTCTGGATGGGACATTTCAAAATACACAGGATAACAATGTTACTGGGTGTTATAATATCCATTATTCCATAATCCAAGCACTTTAGAAACCAACATTTAGAATGGGTTAAAAGCTGATATGTAATTGGGGTTCTCAAGTGAACACCCACAA